>PVKM010009589.1:0-36589 GCA_004027735.1 Carollia perspicillata
GAGCGTGGCTTGCGGCTGAACACGTGACTGGGCGTGCCGGCGCGCTTTGGGAGGCCTGGGGCCCTGCTTGCTGCGTGGTGGCGTGGGTGTGCGCCTGGAGTAAGTGGTACGTAGCGGGCGGGGAGCTCGCCTTGTTTCTTTTCATCACCCTGCTGAGTGATGTCGCATTGCTACAGCCACAGCTTGGCCAGCGCCGGGGCCTGGGGTGGGCCCGGGCCTGGAGGAGGTGGTGATGCCACCCAGCTCTGCCGGGCGACCTCTCCTGTTATTTTTAGTTCTCTAGTGGAACCTGCAGTACAACCTCCGTACACCCCTTTGAAGACCTTGTTTCTATGAGACAATTTGAAGAGAGCTTCCACCAACACCTATCACGTCACTACCCTTCTACGCTATCTGCCGCCTTGCGCTCCATCAGCCTTGTTAGTCTCAGTTTAATTTCATGCTTCTAAATTTGGCCACCCTGGGTCTTCCAGCCTGTCCCCTCATGTCTAGTAGAGAGGGTGTTGCTTCTGCCATTCTCTTTCATTTCCAATTCAATTCCTTCATCATTTTGCTCTTCACTGGATTGTTCTCATTGGCATACGAGCACGCTGGTTTTCTTCTTTCGTGTCTCTTGCAATTTTTTAAAACCTGCTTTTGACCCCAAATTATCCCTTCAAATACTGTGCCATTTCTCCGGCTCCCATAACAGCAAAAACTCTTTGAAAGAACTTTTTTATTTAAAAAACTCACTTTTACCATTTTTCTTTACTCTCTCCTAAACCAGTTACCAAAAAGGCAGTGTAAGGAAGTGCTGTTTTCTGAATCCTTTGGTCAGTTTTCATCCTCATCTTACTTGATCTGTTACCAGCATCTCCCTTAAAATGCTTTTTTTTCCACTTGGTTTCCGGAAATCTGATTTGCCTACAATTTCACTGCCTGTTTCCTCAGTGACCTCTCTCACCAACCTCTTACATGTTGGAACACCCCAGGGTTTAGTCCTTGGACCTCTTGTCTTTCTGTATTCGCTTAAAAAACTTTACTTTCCAGTTCCATGTCCTATTAAAGTACTGTCTGTATGCTGGAGACTTACACATTTTTATGTCCAGCGTAGACCTGTCTGCTGAACTACATATTTGTATATCCAAATGAGGACAAAAATACCTCCACTTGGACACCTAATAGAAAATTTAAATTTAACATACTTCAAAACAATTCTCCTGCCCTAAAATTTGCTTTGCTTTCAGTCTTCTGCATCTTAATTAATGACAACTTCAGTCTTTTAGGTCCCAGATAAAAATCTTTGGGGGTCACCTTTGATTACTTTCTGTCTCACACATTCCATATTCAGTGGCAGGGTATTTTATTGGCCCTACATTCAAAAATAGATTCAGAATTTGACCATTCCGTGGATTCAGTGCATTGATTATCTGCAGTGCAACCACTGTGATCTAAACCCCCTTCTTCTCTCATCTAGGTTATTGTAATAGCCTCTTCCTAGGTTTATATTTGGGTAACCTTGTGTCCCTACAGTATATTCTCGACACAGTAGCCAAAGTGATCCTTTAAAACATGAGTCAGATGATGTCACTCCTCTATTCAAAATTTTCTAGAGGGCCCCAGTCTCCTTCAGCATAAAAAAGCCGATATCCATACAATGGCAGATGAGGGTCAACACTGTCTGCCCATTTTTACCTTCTTATCTTCCTCACCCACTGCTTTTCCTTCCTCTTCTCTGAACGCAGCCACACTGGCTTCTTTTCTTTTACTTACTTAAATATGCCAGGTAAGCTCCCACTTCGGAGCCTTTGCAATGGCTGTTCCCTCTGCCTGGTGTGCTTTTCCTCATGTACTCCATTTGGCTCATTTCATTTCCTCACTTAAATCTTTGCTCACATGTCGCCTTCTCACTAGGCCTATCCTGACCACTGTCTTTAAAATGATCACTCCTTCAACCCTGATTTTTGGTACTTCTGTCTTCATTGTTTTATTCTTATTCACATCACTTACTTACCACCTTCTAAAATACTAAATACATTCCTTATTTATTATGTTCATTTTCTGTCTCTATTAGAATATAAGCTCCAGGAGGGCAAGATATGTTTATTTCGTTAAGTGTTATGCCCAAGACTGTCACTTAAGATATGTAGGTTGTGCACTGCAAAAATTCTAGGTAGAGGTTCTGAGAGACCAGCAAGCCTTGATGCTCTGTGGTATCCCTGGCTATATTCCTGTTAGACCACAGTGTGAATTGTAGTCCTAGAATTTGTGCCACATAGCACTTTGGCTGAATAACCAGGGCTAGAAAAGTGCCAAGTCATGTGGTAGGTGCTCAACAAATATTTGTTGAGTGGAAGAGGGACCACATAAATTAATTTATTGAGGTCTTCTTTATGGTCTGATGCAGGGTCTGTTTTTGTAAATGTTACATGTATGCTAAAAAATTATATTCTCTTATTATTGAATATAAAGTTCTAAAAACATCAAATAGCCAGAGTGATGATAGAATTTATTGTCCAAACTATGACATACTTGAGAGTGAAAGGGGATACTGTTAATAATTAGCCAGGGCAATAGTCATTAATCAGTACTATTTGGGGCAAATCAGGGCATAGTGTCACTCTCCTGATAGCTCAGGTTTATTACTTGTATTGTTTTAATATTTAATATCTTCTGTCTGCTTGATTTATCAGCTTTTGAGAGGGGTATATTAAAATCTCTAATGACCAGTGCTAATTTATTTCTCTATGTTTTGATTTTATATTTCGCTATAGTATTTGGTGATTTTTGAACGCTTTCAAACTTGTTCATTTTCTTTCGTACAGGAAATTGATCTTTCTTACTTCTTCAAGTATTTCACCTCTGTCCTCTTCTTCTGGGGCCCCTGTTCCAGCTGTTGGCCTTCTACTACTGTCTACTTTGTAGATGGTTTTAAAAACATCTTTTATCTCTTTATTTTTTTCCTGCCATATTTTGGGACAATTTATCAATCTAATTTTCAAACTCATTTTTTTTCAGTTGAGTTCATCCTTTCATATAGTCTATATATTGTGATTTTATTTCAACTATTATAATAATCAAATCTAATACTTCTACTTTGTTTTTTAAAAGTTATTTCCAAAATCTGTTTTGCATTAGTAGTATCTTTACTTATTACTTATACTTTTAATGCTTATTTAAAAAAATTCTTGGTTCATCTGTTCTAATCTTTCTGTTTCAGCTGGGTATGTTTCTTCGGTTTGTTGAATTTGTGTTGGAGGTTGTTCTAACTCTCAGTTGTTTAATTTTTTTTTGGTCTCTGAGCTTAAGTCCCTTTGGGGATATCAGCTACTCTATTTGATAATATGCATTTTAAAAGTGTTTTTGTTTGCTTGCTTTGGGTGCTTTTTAGTTAATTGTGATCAGAAAATGTGAACTATTTGATATACATATTTTTTAAACTTTATAGAGACTTGCTTTATGGCCTTCCTAATATATGGTCAAATTTTGTAATAGTTCAATAAGGGATTGGGAAGAATGCATATTTTCTAATTGTTGAGGAAAGGGTTCTATAACTGTTAGATCAAGCTTGTTAATATGTTGTTCAAATCTTCTGTAACTTTACTACTAGCTGAGTGTTTGATTTTTTTCAATAACTGAGAAAGGTAGATTAAAAGATTTCACTATGATGTGGAATTTATTAATTCAGTCAATTTTTGCTTGACATACTTTGGAGATAGGTTATTAGTTGCATACCAATGTAGAATTGTTATAACTTCCTTTGGATTGAAACTGTAATCACTAGATAGTGACCTTCTTTATTTATAATAGTGTTTTCTGTTAAATTGTATTTTCCATCTTTGAATAATGCTGTCGATTCTATCAGTTAATGTAAGCATGGTACATTTTTTCTCAATCTTTTATTTTCCAATAATCTATGTCATATTTTAGATATATCTCTTATAAATAGCATATAGTTGGATTTTGTTTTTCATCCAAAATGGCATTTTAAAAAATTTTAGATGCTGCGTGTAACCAGTTTTTCTCTTTAATAATCACTTTAATATTATATGTTATATTTGTGTACTGTATTTGGACTTTCTGTTTGCTCAGATTTTCAGTGCATCTCCCTCCTTCTTCCTTAGTGATCTTAGGATCAATTTACTTTTTGTTTAATTCCATTTTTTTATACAGTTTTTGAATTTGTATGCTTTGTTTTTTATTTTTAATGATTTAATTTTTAAGAGTTATTCCTCACATTTTAATATATGTGTTTAACTTAGAGCCTGAAATTATTAAGCATTTAAAAAAATTCTCTGAAAAAATACAAAGATTTTATTCCACTTTAACTCCAGTCACCCTTTTCTCCATTAGATGTTTTATGTAGTATTTTTCTTATTATTTTAAAACTTCACAAACTAGATATTATTACTATTATTTTACACAACTAATAGTGGTATAGATTTACCCACATGCTTATCAATTTTTCCTCACTTTTCCTCTTTTCAACACAGATGTTTTCTTCATGCAGTATTTTCAGAGGTTTCTCTAGTGCAGACAGTTGATGATAACAATTCTTAGTGTTTATTTATCTGAATGTGTATATGGTACAACATATGGGTTGGATGTATTTTGTGTGCTTGTTTTTGTATGTGGATGTCTGATGCTTCAGCACCATTTGTTGACGAGGCTGTCTCTTCTCCGTTGGGTTGCCGTGACCGCTTTGCAGAACATCAGTTGGTTGTGTACGTGAGGGTCTGTTATGTCTCTGTTCTGTTCCACTCATCTGTATCTGTCCTTTTACTAATACCAAACTGTCTCGATTACTCTAGCTTTATCAAATTTCGAAATCATGTAGTGTGGGTCTTCCAAAAATGTTCTTTCTTTTCAGAATTGTTTGGATTAGTTGTTTGATTACCTTTGCCTTTCTATATGTGTTAGGATCAGCTCATCGATATCTGGAAGAAAAAAAAACCCTGGTAGGATTCTGTTTGGGTTGTATTGTAGCTATAGGTGAATTTGGGAAGAATGACATCTTAACCATGATGAATTCTTCAGTCCTTTAACTCATTTAACAACTACTGTTTAAAATAGCATAAATGAAGTAATTAGATCTAAATTTATCAAAGGATGTGCAAGAATTATATGTTGTAAACTACACAACAATGAAGAGAGAAATCAAAGAAGACAAAATTGATTGGAGAGATATAACAGTTATTTTAACAGGGATAATTTAATATGAAAAATTGTTAACCCAGTATAAGTTTGTTGATTAGGTTTCTAAAAACAAACCAAAACAAAGGACTCTGAGGCATAGGAGAGGCAGGAAAAACAGATACCATTGCTAAAGCTGGGGGAGAGCAAAGGGAAGGGGCTGCATTGCCGCACCTTGCAAGCTTGGAGGAGGGGCCTCATGATGCTGAAAGGTGGGTCTTTGGGGGAGGGGTACTGCTCATTTGGTGCGGGCGTCAGTGAGCTCAGAGAAGGGGCATTATGGGTGTGGGATCCGGCTCTCTGAGGTGGGTGGGTGCGGGGGTAGGGTCCCAGCCGGCTGGTGCTTGTATCTGTGAAGGTATAAAATGAGGCTTGTTCTGCTAGAGCTGAAAAGCTGCAGACTGGATTCAGCTGCTGCCATGGGGAAGCACCCCTGCCTGGGTGAAGAAGTTGTTCACAGGACTAGGAAGCAGGCAGGAAGCCAATGGGAGAAAGTCTCTTCTTCCTCTTCTGTCCTTGTGTTCAGCCTCTGGCACCTCCTATTGTCAGAGCTGAACAGGGAACCATCTAGTAAGGCAGAAACGTGACTTTAGTCTCTGCCAGAGCATCACAGAACAAAGTACAGAAGCTTTAGCTTAGTAACTGGAAAATCAGAGAGCAAAGGAAATCAGGTACTGGAGTATTTGTAATGTTAAGCTGATAATTTTGCAGCAATTGAACTACTGACACCAATATTGAATAAAAGCGAGTTTTATATAACAACCCCACATAGAAAAGACTCAAGAGAGAAACCATGCATGAGAAAACTAAGGGCAGTTCAGCAAATACAGAACTGTATACAAATCACAAAAGTGGAGACATGGCACAAATACAAAGTCTTCTACTAAGCTAATAGTAAGGAAGTTGTAGGTAGTAAGATTAGATTTTGCGAACATTTTGTAGGCAAGTTCTCACCAAAGCTATCCATTCCTTTTTAGGATACCGTTGGTTGATGCATACAAGGGTATAAAATTCTTGTCTTGTACTCCATTTTTTTTTTAATACTGTGTTTTGGCATGAAATTCTCAAACCTAAGGAATGTTGATCTAGAATATTTGGTTCACTTAGAAATTTCTGTTTTTATTTTTTTAATTTAATTTTCCTTTCTTACAGTAGCCCCCTCTGCTTTCCCAAGCTCTCCATCCTGTAAGACCCCCTAATGGAAATGAGTAAATGCCATTGGAGCATCTTCTTCATTGCTGCAACTTTTTCATTACTGTAATGATAGAAATTTCTGTGTTTTCGATAAGATGTGTTCAGGTGCGGTTGTTGGACTTTCATCCTCATTCCCCTCTGAGATGGCTGAGATGAGCAGAGTTGCAGTGAGCATCCTTGGGCAAGTGATTTTGTTGAAATGTGTCTTCTACGTTTACTTATTTTACATTCTCTGATGATTTTCCCTATCTGAGTCATTTGAAATCTAAATCTTTGCTTTTTTTTCCTTCATTTTTTCCTGGTGGTTTGTTTTTTATGTTTTTGGGAAATTTTGCTTTGATCATATTCTGCTGATTTGGGAGTCCTGAGGGATTCGAGCAATTTTGCATTTGCATCTGCCAGGTACCCAGGGTGATTTTGACTGAGTAGCACTTGAAATTAATTTTCCCTTTGGGGTTTATTGCATATAGATGGTGTATTTTCAGACCTCTGTTGTGAGAGGGAAGGCTAGTGCTTATAAATTTCTGAGTCCCCCTCCCACCCCCCAGTCTCAAGCTGTGCCCTGAGACAGACAAATTTCCCTGTCAGCTCCCATGTTGGTATTTTCCTCTAGCTCACTCCTCTCTGAGGGTGTAGCCCTTCAGGGATCCTGGATTCAGCAGAGGGCTCACTCTCAGCTTCCAACTTCGGCATCCCAGTGCCTGCTCTGGGGTCCTCCATGGGACTGTTCGTCGTGGCTTCTAGGTGCTGGACAGAGAACACGGGGTAGCCCAAGTCTCTCTCATCAATCTCCTTTCAGTCCTCGCTTCATTTGCAGCCATGTGGATTTCTCTTACTTTCCTATGAGCTTAGCTATACGTTAAAAGATGTTTGTTGTATCAGTTTCACACTTTCAGGTGTTTATAGTGTGAGCTCTCACCGCTACCCTGAAGGATCTGGTCACCTTTCTAGCAGGAGCACAAGTCCTGTAACGACTTTTTCTACCTTCTGTAGGGAGTTTCTCTGCTTCTTGCTTTCCATTTTCTGTTTTCCTGTTTTGGAGTGAGCAGTCATTTTGCTTACTCGCCATAAAATCATGCATTGTCACAGTTTTTTTTAAAAAATAGAATTTTAGCATGTATTTCTTTTTGACTATCTTGGATCCGATGCGGCAGAGCTGTTTAGTGTCTGGCCTTACCGACAGCTAGTTTTGTGGAAAGATTTCTTCCTCCTTCCCCTTCCTTACTCAAGCTAATGTTTGCTGGTTTGACCTTTTGTGGTACGCACAGATTTCTCCAGAACTGTGGACTTCCCGAGGCCATGCTCTGCCTCTGCACTGATTTGGCCCGGTGAGCAGTTAGTCCCCGTCCACTGGGCTCTGGAGTTTTAGTTCTTTCCTATTTTCACTGCAGGTAAAATTTCTACTTCATTTTCCCTCCTTTTTGGATAGGAGAGTGGTGTGCAGAGGTGGTCTGGTGCTCAGGGAAGAGCACTCACTGAGCTGCCTGTGGCCAAGACCTTGTGCCCATGTCTGGAGCAGGTGTGCTGCCCCCTGGTCCTCAGTTCTCCTGAGGCAAGGTATGCACCCGGCGCTGGCCTGTCACGGCCCCAGCCCAACCCATCCCATCTTGCTGCTTGTCTGTTTTCCCGGCCAGATTAAAAACTTCTTTAGCCTTTCAAGATGGAGGCATAGGTAAACACGACTCACTTCCTTACACAACGATGGCAAAAACTGCAACTAAACTACAAAACAACTGTCACCCAGAATCATCAGGAAATGGAGCTGCATGGAAGTCCAGCAGCTGAGGAATTGAAGGAGTCACATTCACGCAGATGGGTAGGAGGGGTGGAGACATGGAGATGTGGAATGGGCGGTGCCATACCCATGTGTGGTGGATAACAATCCGGAGGAATATCTCGGGAGTGAGGGATCCCAGCCCCACACCAGCCCCCTTAGACCAGGGTTCCAGTGCCAGGAAGGTAAGTCTCCATAACATCTGGCTGTAAAAACCAACATCTGGATGTAAAAACCATCTGTCCCAGGGGGTTGGGACAGCGGAAGAAACCAGGATTCTGGTTCATCCCCTCCTAAAGGGTCTGCAACAGACTTAGAAATCACGCAGACTCCCTCAGGGCTCCAGCACCAGGGCAGCAGCCTGAAGGGCACCAGTGGCATATGGGGAGAATCTGAAGTGTCTGGCATCAGGGCGAGTGCTGGGGGCAGCTTCCTTCCGAACAAAACTCCAGGGGCCAGGCAGCAGCTATTGTCTCTTTTCTGAGCCCTCCCTACACAGAGCAACAGCAGCGACACCATATTCGGGACTCTTAACAATCTGGTTGCCCTACCAGGTGATTACCTAGGGCTCCACCCCCTTTAGTTTCTGGGTGCGCTTTTCTACATTAGACCATGCTACTAAGACAGGGAGTCAAAGCACCTCTACCTAATATGTAGGGGGAAAAAACAACAGGGAGGCTGCCAAAGCAAGGAGGCAAAGAATTATGGCCCAAATGAAAGAAAAGAACAACACTCCAGAAAAAGAACTAAACAAAATGGAGGTAAGAAGTCTGTGAGATGCAGAGTTCAAAACACTGGTTATCAGGTTGCTCAAGGAGCTCACCAGGTGCTTCAATAGCATAAAGAAAACCTTGGCAGAAATAAATGTTACAGTAAGTGAAAACAAGAAAAATTTACAGGGACTCAACAGTGGAGTGGATGAAGCTGAGAATCAGGTCAATGGTTTGGGACATCAGGAATAAAAAAATTCAATCAGAACAGCAAGAAGGAAAAAGAATCCAAAAAATGAGGATAGGGTGAGGACCCTCTGGGACAACTTCAAATATACCAACATTCGAATCATAGGGGCACCAGAAGGAGAAACAAAAGAGCAAGAAATTGAAAACTTATTTGAAAAAATAATGAAAGAAAACTTCCCTAATTTGGTGAAGGAAATAGACATACAGTTATAGGAAGCACAGAGAGTCCTGAACAAGATGGATGCAAAGAGGCCCACTCCGAGACACATCATAATTAAATGTCAAAGATTAAAGATAAAGAGAGAATATTAAAAGCAGCAAGAGAAAAGCAGTTAGTTGCCTACAAAGGAATCCCCATAAGACTTTCAGCTGATTTCTCAAAGGAAACTTTGTAGGCTACAAGGAACTGGCAAGAGGTATTCAAAGTGATGAAAAGCAAGGACCTACAACCTAGATGACTCTATCCAGCAAAGCTGTCATTTAGAATAGAAGGACAGATAAAGTGCTTCCCAGACAAGGTAAAGCTAAAGGAGTTCACCATCACCAGGCCATTATTATATGAAAGGTTAAAGGGACTTATTTAAGAAAAAGGAGAAGCTAAAAACTATGAAAATTAAAATGGCAAATTCACAACTATCAACATTTGAATCTAAAAGGCAAAATGAGTAAACAGGTAAAACAGAAACAGAATCACAGATACGGAGATCATTTGGAGGGTTACCAGTTGGGAGGGGGAAGGGAGAGAATGGGGGAAAGGTTTGGGGATTAAGAAGCACAAATTAGTAGGCATGGAATGCCCATGGGGGTGCAAACTGCAGTACAGGAAATGGAGAAGCTGAAGAACGTATGTGCAGGACCCATGGACGTGAACTAAGGTGGGGATTGCTGGAGGGAATGGGGGTTACTGGGTGGAGGAGAGCAAAGAGGGAAAAATTGGGACAGCTGTAATACCTCAATCAATGAGATACATTAAAAAATAAGTTTAAGTTGGAAAAGTATCAAGAAAACCTTCAGGGTAGAGACTCTCTTTCTGTATTTTATTCTTATAGTGTCTGGCACAGAGTGTGCGCTCCAGAAGTATTTGTTTACTGAGTGACTTCAGGATTGCTGGAGGCCTTGTTCGAGCATTTAGGACTCCAGTGTGGGATTCTAGATACCCACTCTCCTCCCTAAGGCATCTCCTGGCTAAGTCCTAATGATGTGGTGTTAAGGAACGAGCACTTGGCTTAAGACCAGAAGACCTGCTTTTGTAGATAAATGTTAACTGCTCTGTGTTGTAGTCTTCCTTTCATAAAATGGGGTTGTCACAGCTTGCTCTGTCTGCCTTATGAAGTGAGGGAGGATCAAATGAGGGAAAAGATGCCAGAGTGCTTTAGAGACTGTCGGGCGCTCTCTGTACAGGCCTCATCGTGGGAAAGGAACAGCTATTCATTCTGTTCCTCAGAAGTTAGCAAATTCACCCGCTGTCACTTGTCTTAACCTTCTGGTAGCCAGACTTGCTCTCCTGACCTGGGAAGCCAGAGGCAGTCCTGGTTAGGTGTTGCTTGGAAGTAGGTCTCTCTTTTGTGCTCTGAACCAAAAAGGGAAGAGGCTGAGAGCCTGCAATGATCTCCATGACCACTGGGTGTCACTCTTGGTCCTAAAATAATGTATTGTCATCTCTAGTCCTGCCAATATTCCTCTTCTGTCCCTTGCATGGTGGGACTCAGATGTCTCGTATATTTCCAACATGTGTCCCTTACAGTTTTTACATTCCTCGCCTCAACACCTTGAACCCTCACCACCACATTTAGGCCTTTGCTTTCAGGTAACAGACGCTCGTGCAATTCCAGTTTATTTTTATTTGCTTACAACGCATGATCAGAAAGGTATACCTGTGGCCAAAATGTTCGTAAGTTGGATTTGAGGACCAAAAATTCATAAATTTTTTTCAGTCAGCACATTTAGTATTGGTTGTGGCAAGTCTCCTATACCACCTTCTTCCTCAGGTTTTTGCTGCTAAGGGGGGTGAGTGGGGGTCGGGGAGGGTAGGGGTGGAGGGATTGAGCAAAAAGGAAAAAAGGACTCAGGGACATGCACAACAGTGTGGTGATTGCAGGGGAGGGAAGGGGATATAAGGGGACTAAATGGTAACAGGAAAAGTACAATTTTTTGTAAACGTTGAAGATACGGTGCTTCAGAGCCACCTAGGTATTCTAAAAGCAGGACGAAGGGGGGAGATCTCTGATTTTACCTCCAGCAGGATCTTCCCAAGGGAGAGAGCCAGTGGGTGCTCCAGTTCAGCTTTTATCTTGCTGGAGCTCCCCGGGGGCATTTACTCTGCTGACTACTGTTTACCCTTTAAAAACTCTCCCCAAGGATTGTTCACCGTTTTCTCCTGGCATACTTTATACTTTCCTAGTTGTTTCTTCTCCGCTGTCTTTCTGGGCTCCTCAGTCCTCTCACCGTTTCCTGGGCGTGCTGTCTCTGGCTCCTGTTTTTCCATTCTCTACGATCTCCCATCCCGTTGGTTCCAAACCCAGGCTTCTCTCTATTGCCCTCTCCACCTGGGGCTCTTGAAGGACATTGCTTTACAAAGTAGCTTTACTGGAGTATTTCCATACAATACGATTTCATTCATTCTAGGTGTAGAGTTTCATGAGTTTCGGGGACTGCCACCACAATGAAGATACTGGTCTTAGGAAAGGTTCCTGTCTCCCATTCTGTGAAATTTCCTTTTCACATTTTAGCCTTGGTTCTCGGTATCCCTTCACCCTGAAGTTTTCTGTAGGCCCTTTGCTGTTGGTCTCCTGCCCTGACAACCACTGGTCTGCTTTCTGTCACTATGTTGCCTTGCCTTCTCAAGAAGTTATGAAAATAGAATCAAATGGTGTACTAGTTTATTGTGTTTGACTTCTTTCCCTTAGCTTAATCATTACTTTGACATGTGCAGAAACCAAGCTCGTCTCTGGCTCCGAGCTTCTCTGTGGTAGCCCCTGTACTCACCCTGGTATCAAAGCCAGACATCTGGGTGTTTGGCTTTGATACGCGGAGGCCCCTCCTCTCATTCACCTCTTCTCTGAACCCCACGTCAGGAAGTCCTAGGGCTGCTTTCGCTCCCGTATCTCTGGGTCCCCCGCTCTCTTCGTTCTCAAGTTTGCCGATTTAATTGAAGTTTACACTTCTTGCCTCTCCTAATTGGTCTTCACGCCTCCAGCCAGAACATCTTTAATCTGCCCATCTCTCAGCACCAGTGCAAACTTCTAAAACACAAATCTTATTTTACCACACCCTTGCCTCAGTGGCTTCCCTTAGCTTAGCAAACGCCACCCTTCATGATTTGATTTATTTCTGCCTAAATTTCTGTATCTTAATTTCCAGTACCTCCTTAAATGAACCCTACGCTCAGCTATTACTTGTGATGGTCTTACAAGGGCCATGTCTGCTCATGCCTTTGCACACGCTGTCCCCTTGACCTGGGACGCACTTTCCTTCTTCACTTGGCTAACATGAGCTCATTCTTTAAGAGTCAGCCCCTGTGACTCCTCCTCTGCAGTGCCTTCCCTAGTCGTAGCCCCGCACTGGGTTAGGTGTTCCTCCAGAGTGTTCTCCCTGTCTTTGCATTTATCACCAGTCATATCTGCTTGCCTCAGTCGGTTTGTTGAGATAGTAATCTGTCTCTGCCATGAGACTCTGAGTGTCTTGAGGAGTTTTTGTTCTTTGACTTCATATCCTCTGTTCCTAGGATGGGGGCCAGGCACGTAGGTGGTATCTAATGAATGTCTTCTGAATGAGGAAGGGAGAGTGGAGGGAGAGGTCTGGGACTTCATGAGGAGGTGGGGGTGAGGGTCCAGAAGCCCTGGTGTGGAGGACAGATGTCCCTGCTGATCTGGCCTCAGTCCTGCCGTTGCGGAGGGAGGACAGTATGCAGGGAATGGGTGTGGGAAGGCGCATTCAGCGGTCTGGGTGTCAGGTTCTAGCAGTGGACGTGTCTGGGGTCAGGGGACAACTTTTTCATTTTCTAATCAGAAAGTTAAAAAAAAAGCTCACATGAGAAAAAGTCGAGAGGGACAGAGAGCCTAAAGTAAGGCAAAAGCAAAAATGAGAAAAGTATACACTTTAAAATTTAACAAGTTCCAGACGGTGTTTTTTCGACAGCCTCACACAACCGGATGGGTCACAAATGTATTTTCTTTCTGTGAACAGTGTTTTCCAGTTTTCGCAGTACTTTTCCCAGTGTTGTCTCGTATCTGCACACCTACCCCAGGAGGAAGGTGGGGCTGATGCGATGAGTTCCCTCGAAGCAGGGAGGAGTGGGAGGCCTAAGGAGTCCAGCTGACCAGCTCACCCTCCCGAACCGGGGCTTTCCCATTGCAGCTCCATCTCTAGGCTGCGACTGTGGGCCCAGCCGCCAACCTCAGGTGTGTTTAGAGATGACGTGCCTGAGAAGACCTGTGTCTATTTGCAGACTCTCCAACGAGACAAGAGAGACCTGGCAAAGAATGTCCAGAGACGAAGTTACAGTAGGTTGGAGAGCAATCTCTGAGTCAATGAAATGTTAGAACAATTTAATACCAGATTAACAGGAGAGCTGTGAGTTCCCCAAAGTCTTAATGTCTTCCAGTCACACATCTGGGGCAATTGGCCAAGGAAACTTTTGATTAGCTGGAGTTTTATGAGATAAAGCATTTCCTGTGACAGTGCTTTTTTTTTTTTTTTTCCTTTTTAATGAAAGAGAAAAGAAATGATTCTCAAAGGGAAAAAGATAGCTATAAAAGGCATTTTTCTTTCCCCTCTTTAATAGATATTTTTGTGTTGAATCATGTTGAATCTCTATATTATGAATATATCACAACATGAAACATGGAAGTTTTTGTTTTGAGTGGAAGATCAACTTTTTTCTTAGCGTATAAAGCCTAGAGGTTAGGAGCACAGGTTCTGGCCTCACGCTGGATTCAAATCTTGGCTGCACCACTGAACAGCTAGGGCCTTGGGCGATTTGCTTAACCATTCCTTGTCTTAGGCCAGTTCCTACCACGTGGACTTATTTAAGTATTAACTGATATCAGTAGAAAGCATTTAGCATATTACTAATAATGATAAGGTAGTAACAATGGCTTATATTTCCATGTAGCTGTTTTAACTTTTTAAAAACCCTTCCATTTCATTCTTGTAACAACCTGATGAGACAGGCAGTGTGGGAGTGTACTGTTCCTCTTTTGGCGGAGGAGGACGCGGCAGCGCAGAAAGGTTAGCTGATTCGTGAGAGGTCACAGCCCCAAGGAAGGACAGTCTCCTGGCTGCCGGCTTGGCCTTTTTACAGCGATGGTGGGAGGGGACTGGGGCCTTTTTACAGCGATGGTGGGAGGGGACTGGTGCTGGGAGTGCGAGGGTGGGTGCGGTGCGGCTCACGGGCCCGCTCTTCTTCCTGCGCGGGGTGCGGCGCCGCAGATCCGATGGCTGCGGGTCACATCGTACTCACTGATGTTAGAAATGAAACCTGATTTGATTTCATTGATTTCATCCTGGGGTTGTTTTGTACACATTTTTATTCTCAAGTTACAGCTGATTGGAGCAGTAGCCCATGCTAGTCTTTCAATGAATGTTCACTGGGTACCTGCCAGCTACCAATACATGGGCTAAGTGATTTCACGTGTACTTTCTCATTTAGCCCACATGACAACTCTGTGCATTATGGAAAATTTTCTCCACTTTACAAAAATGCAATAGAAGCTCTCGGATATTGAGTAATGTTAGCTAACCCTATTAAGGACTATCACCAGAAATTACAGGTAAATCTCTCTTTGATAATGATATAAACATTCCAACAAAATTAGCTAACTGGTCGAGCAATATACAGAAAAGATATATCATGACCAAGTTGGATTTATATAGGAAATCAAGGTTGACTTAACATTCAGAAAGTAGCCAATGTAATTTTTAGCAAATGGACACAATAATGGAGAAAAGTCATATGATCAGTTCAGTAGAGGAAGTACAACATTTGATAAAGTTCAATACCCATTTATGATTTAAAACAAAAACTCTCAGCTAACTAGGGGTAAGAGGAAAGTTTCTTATTCAGATAACAATTTACAAAAAATAATAAAAAATCTACAGTGAACATATTTAATAGTAAAATTTTGAAAATTTTTCTGATAAAATCAGGATGGAGACAATGGTGGCCCTAATGCTACTTCTCTCCAATGTTGCACTGGAAGTCCTAGCTGGGAAATGAGTCAGGAGGAAAAAAAGGCAAAATGAGTGGAGAGGTAGAAATGAAACTCTCATTATTTGCAGATGACGCAACTGTGAATGCAAGAAGCTCAGACGATCCCACAGATGTGCACAATTAGGTGAATTGGTAAGGCCACTGGATACAAGGTCTGTGGTCAATAGAAACAAATGGCTAGAAAATGGAAATTAAAACCCACTGGTTTTAATAATGTCAAAAATATCAAATATATATTAGGAATAAGTTTCAAGAAGGACATGCAAAACCTTCACGTTAGGTCCGCCTCTTCAGTATGTAGAATTTAATACCACTGTTTTCACCGAGGAGCCTGCCCTTGTTTTTTGATGGCTCTGGTGTCCTTAGAGGGAGCCTCTGTTGCCCCGTTACACCAACCAACGGCAACACCTTCCGTTTTCTCCCGAAGCAGGGAGGCACGGCTAGTTGGTGACTTGAGAGTGGGGCTCTCAGTTGCTTTCAGTCATCTCCTTTGCAGCCCCATCCACTACCCCAGACACTTGAGTTTTCTGGTTTTTCCAAATTCAAAGCTGCTCTGTGGTTCTGAGGTGCAAATTGGGTTGCTTCTCGATGACTTCTCTCCTTTCATGCTTGGTTTTCAGCTCTCTCGGTATTATTGAATCAGCTATCACTACCATTTTCCAAAGTCTAGTTGGCGTCTTCGTCTGCTGTCATCCTTTCTCTCCTTTTTGTCCTTGTGGATACACACTTAAAAGATTATTTTGCTGTCATTTTACTAGGGTTAAGGGAATGCATGGGTTGAATCTGTCACGTTTAACCAGAATTTCCACACCAAGTTATGAAAAACAAAATTACTGGGCAGTGTTTGTTACATTTGCTTCCTACACAAGCCACCAAATGCCTGCTGTCCAATCCCCTGCCTGTTTTTGCAGTTCTCCTGGCAGCCGGGCATTGGAGTTTGTTGCTTCTGGGCCAGGCGATCTCTGGGGCTGAATCCAGCCGTGAAAGCCTGTCTTGACATTGTGTCCCAGCGGGTGGTCTAAGCTGTGAGAATCTGGAGCTGACTGACAGGAAGGAGACTGCAATCCCTGAGTCCCCAGCCCCCCACTTTATTTATGAAGTCGTCTTTTGGGACTTGAAAGAATGAACACAGAGCAACTTGAACAATGCCATTAATTAAAGCATATTCTAATTGATTGGATAATCCCTAGGTAGCTTGAGTTTAGGTAGGGAGTGGAGGGACACAGGAAATGGGAACAGTCGCAGAAATCTAGATAGCAAACTCTCTTCTCTCAGGCTCATCCCAAACCCCAGCGCCTGATAAAAAAGGTCCCTTACCACCCTGGAGGATGGGTGCTGTGCTCGAAAAAACCACCTGGGCTGGGGATCTGCTGCACACATTATAGTAGGTAAACCTAAAATACAGGTTCGCTGCTGGCAGCTCATAAATTTACGTGCCTAGGAGCACACATCTAGTGCTGTGCAGATATAGCCTGCCTGCATGCTTTAAAGTTTAGCCTAGCTTATGTGGTATTTGGTGATTTGCGCAAAGCTGTATAGTTTATAGTTGAAATGAGATCAAACAAGCCCCACACGTATCTCATAGCTTATGCAGGCTGGTGGTAAGACACCCTGGGTCTGGACTGGCCCTACTGGAACTGACTAGTTACCTTCTTGAGGAAGGTAACCTGTTAATGCCTGAAGGCTCTCTGATCCGGTGAGCTGGACTCAACAACAGGGTCTCTGGCAAACGGCATTCTTATAGTCAGGTGGATAATAGGATAATACAGGAATAGGACACAAAGGACCTGGGCATCGTCCCAAACTCTGGCCCTGTGTTAACACAACTTAAGTAAACCCTATTCGCTGAAAGCCATAGACTTGATTTCCTAGGTCGAGGTCAGGTTTGGCTCCAGGGCTGTGGAGGGCTGTGCCTCAAAGACTTTGTTGAATAGGGCTGCGTGGAGGCAGGGGCTAATGGGAAGTAAACTTTGAAACAAATCTTTAGGAGAAGATAGGACTTTCAATTTAAGAAGCTCAAGTGGAAAGAGCAGAGTCCTGAGGGAAACCGTATTATTTTGTTAAAAACAAACTGTTGCTTCATTTTGTTGAGAATCGAGCTTTTTTTCTAAAGTCGCTGGATGGTTTGATGGTCTTCATAGCAATTACGGGTGCGATCTGGAAGCTGGTGCCAGATGAAAGGAGCCATCCCCGTGGCCTGCCTCCTCGCGTGCTTTACTGACTGGCACCGTGGCACTGACAGTTTCAAGCACAATGACTACTCAGCCGACTATATCAAACCTCATTTCTAAAAGCTGCTTTCTTTCAGAGCTCATGTGTTTGTTCCCGACTCATTCTGATCAGTGGGGCATCGAGTTGCAAGGAACAGATTGGAAATTATTTTACTGATTTTTTTCCTTTTTATTTACCAAAGGTGAGAGTGAATTTCTCTTCCCTGGGTGTTGTTTAGACACGAGTAAAGAGAAGGACATTGGGAAGTTTGGGGAGAGTCGATTTGGAGCCGTCACAGCCTGACTTGGCTGCCCTGGCACAGAAACACTTGGGAAACTGCCTCGTGGAACAGAAGAGGGACTTTACTGTGAAAAGGGCAAAGTCGGCCTTTCCTTGCGGCCCTGGCTACGGCGATCATTGGGAGAGCTAACTGCCTGTGTCCTGGGCGTCCAGCAGAGGTCCCAGAGCCTCGCCAGCTCCCTTGAAATCAGGGTGTGAGGCTGCAAAGGCCACTCTGTTGGCTCAGGTTCTTCGGCATTGCCTGATTCAGAATCATTCTCTCGTCCCTGGCCCCCAGTCTTTCACAGGAGGGGGAATGAGAACAGCTGATTTATAGTGAATCCAGAAGAAGAGTTGCCTCATTGCTCACAAGAGGGAAGTTTGGATGTGGAACAGAAAAATGTTTCTTTTCCCTCATTTTTTCCCATCCTCTGGATTCTCCCCATTTGCATTTCTAAATTGTTTTAAAAGTTAACAATAAAATCATAATTAGCTTGTCTTTATGTGGGCCTCTCTGTTTTTTGTTCCCTTGAATGATTTCTAGAGTTATGCAAAGTGAAAACTATGTGCACTATTAGCAACCGTTAATTACTTAGCATACACTATGCTAAGTAGCTTTATACGCATGACTTCATTTAACCCTCAATAAAACTCTGTGAATTAGGTTACCATAACTAACTGTGATGTACACAACTGGGAAGTATTGAAGCTGGAATTCAAACGGAGGCTTATTGCCCAGGACTTCAGGGTTCACAGTCTTCACCATGAAGCTGCACTAACTTCTAGCTCATACCTCATCAGTGAGCCTGCTGTGGGGGCCTGGCTTCATGATACGGTTGGACCCTCAGCCCCCTTATTGTGGGGCCACTCGTAATCAGAATAGGCTGTCGGAGCCAGGCAACCCCACAGAGGTTCACCTCTGACTGCTTTTACTACCTCGTATTGCACGCCGCATTCACTGAGAACAGGTGGTAGGAGATAAGTCTTATATGTAAGCTAAAGATGTACATTGGCCTGCAAGGAGCACTTCAGCGTCAGGACAAAAGGAAGATAATGCACTCTCATGTCGACTTGTGGATTACCTCTGGCTTCTTTTAGTTGCAGGAGCTTAGACTTTAGAGTTTGGAAAGTGGTAGAGACCCTGGAACTAGTGCTGACAGAAGCTTCCTGCTTTCCACCCCCTGGGTGCACAGGCCACAAACACCACAGGGGAACCTCTTCAGTGCTGTAAAAACAGGAAGAGGTTACAGATGTACTGCATTACGTTGAATCAGTGTCAGTTAATTCTATTAACTTGAATGCGTTTGATGTGCCTCTTAAATTGATAAGCATTTCTTATGCCTCACCTACAGATGGAGACATACAGATAATAAAGCAGTAGTTCTCAACTCCCAGTATGTGTTAGAATCACTTGTAAAGCATAGCAATGCCTGGGCTCTATTTCAGACCAATTAAACCAGCATCTCTGAGTGTGAGGTCCAAGCGTCAATATGTTTAAAAGCTCTCCAGGTGATTCTAATGTATCCAGGGCTAAGAACCACTGGACAAAAACTAAGTCAACTGTGAAACTTTGCTAATAACCATGCCCTAAGTAAACTCTGATACTTGTGGGAGCTTAAGCATTAGTGTGCAATTCAGTTGACCAGCTGGGAAGAGGTCTTGGTGGAAGCAGTCCGTCACCCTTCCGATAGCTTTGTAGAAGCAATGTAAGGGAAAGGTTGAGAATGAAGGGTAAAATGATTGTCTGGCAGAGAGTTTGCAGCAGCTTAGAACTCTGGTGGAGTAACTGGCTGAGATTGTGCATGTCAGCTATAGTCCCAGCAAGGTGGTAGCATCGGTGGTGTTACTGTGTGAAAGCTTGGGGGTGTAGGGGTGCAGGCACATGAGGGTGTAGCAGCTGTTAGTATTATGATGGCTTCATAGAGCAAGATTGCAGGCCTTGGAGAGGTAGAGGACAGTGGGAACAGTAGCAGCCCCAGAGCAATGGATATACAGCTAGGTCTGAGAGGGTCAGGGAGGCCCCCTTGTCATTTCATGACATGGTCCCATCTCCCATCACCGCATCACCATAGCTCAATGGCTGTCTTTTAGTGGACTCCAGTCCTTTCCCTCTAAGAGCTCATAATCAAATGAAGTGGATGGAGAATGTACGCAGTCATCTGTAGGACAATGCAAGTTTGTACAGCAAGGTAACAGTTCCTAACAATGATGCACCCTCACCATGTTGTTTGAGAATCAGTTAGCTAACGTAAGTATAATGTACAATAACAGTTAAGGTGTTAATATTATCAAAATTCAGGATATTAAGCTATATTTCAGTTATATTGCCACATTTTTCATGTCAGAACCTGATGTCTAATGCAAAACTCACCTACACTTTAGAAATGAGATGAAGCCTACAGGAACAGAAAGTTTTTGCACATTATGTCAAAAGATGCCACTATAATATTTATACATGTTCTGGTTTAAACCAGCTCCTTAACTGTAGGCCTCCCTTCTCCAAGCAAAATGAGGAGACCGACTTTGACATGTGGAAGAATTTCTGCAGTGCAAATTATTCTGGAGCAGAAAAACAAAACATGATTTGCAAGTACTGTCAAGGAAATGTGGCTGTCCAAAGGCGGCGAGCAGAACAGCGCGTGTCAGTGTGCGAGGGTCGTCTTGTGTCTGCGCAAGGCTGTGAACGCGAGGGCCGCGGTGATGAGTGCATCAGGCACTCTACCCAGGTTCTCCACCTGAACCTTTTTCTGCAGCACTCCTCTGACCTTAGCATTGTCACCTTGAGATCCTCAGGAAGTCAGATATTCCAGGAAACCAAATTCCTCCACCTCTGTGTCTCCTGCTGTCTGTAGACAGGGTGACACCTGCTCGTGCTTTCTCAAGAGCTGTCTGTCTTTGGATGCCCTACTGAACAGCCATAAAAGCACCCTGAGAGGGAATGTTGGAATTAGGAAGACCATCTCACCTTCCCCTTGGGCTCTTTTCAAGTGAGTTTTCACAGTCCCACTGAGTGGGAAGTAGCATTGGGAGCAAAGGAGAAATAATGCTGCTTTTCTCTCACGGCACTTACAGGTAGATGGGCAACGTGTGGGGGAAGCGAGTCAGTGCCTTGGTGACAACGCCCCGGCCAGTGGGGTCCAGCGGCACTGAAATGAGGACCAGATATGCCGCAGAAAAAACTGCGTACAAAACACACGAGGCAGAATGGTATAATGGATGGCAGCCTGGGTTTTGAACTCTGACAAAATTGGCTCTGTCACTTACTAGTCAGATAGTTTTGGGTGAGGTATTTAGCCTCCCTATGCCGTAGTTTCCTTAGCTGTAAAACGGAGGATTACGATGGTACCTATCTCAGAGTTGTTATAAAATTAATGTGTAATGATGCATGGAAAGGGCTTTGGTACAGGATATGGTGCAACTTAGTGGCCTCTTGTAAGTAAGCACTTGAGAATGTGAGTCAAATTCTGTCTGAAGGTAGCGAGGCCAGAGCCTTTGCTTTGCTAACAGGTAAAATAAGTACTGTCGTGTCGGTAGCTGGATGGGAGATTATAATACATAAATATTCATGTGTGAATGTAGCAGGGTATTTATCTCCTTGTTTAAATGTGTTTTTATGACACCATGGAGTCGGGAACTCTCCAAACGATGTGTGGACGCACAGAGAATGTTACAAACGTGTGGAACCACTGGTCATCCGCTTGAGGCTGTCTTCTGAAAGCGCGAAACCATCATCAAAGGTGAACTAGAAAGAGAAAGTGATGTTGAACAACTTAGTGGCCTCTTAGAACACAGTTTAACTTTTTTCAAATGAATACATATGTGTAATTTAAAAAAGTAACCAATGCTACAGGTTTATATTGAAAAATGGTAGGTCCCTGTTCACTCCTTTCACCTTAGAGTTCCTCCCAACATAGGCAAAGACTTTAAAGTCTTTACTTTTAACTTTTCTATTTATCACCTTTTTATAGTAATATACTGCTCGTAGTGAGTTTTCTTTTTCGAAACTTTTAAAAATTTATTTATTTATTTATTTTTAGAGAGAGAGGAGAGAGGGAGAAAGTGAAGGAGAGAGACACTGATGTGTGAGAGGAACATTGACTGGTTGCCTCTGTGCCACTGGTACAATTGAGTGCCTGAGGCAGGCACTCAATTCACCGAGCCACACCAGCCAGGGCTCATAGTGGGTTTTCAATTTTATATATTATCTATTGACTTCCATTTCCTCAAATGTCTGGTGATTCTTGGCCAATCATTTATATTGAAGACCTAGAGAGTGAATTGGGTTTTCCAAGCAGGGAAACAACTTTGTTTATATGCTTTTTTTTTTTTCTTTGTGAGTCTGTGTCCTTTTTATTCCTTTACTTTACTGTCATTTTAGTGAGGTTTGAGATGGAATCAGAAATAAATGCCAGGATTCTATCTACCTGGAAAGTCCCATCCATAACTTGTCAATAATAGCCTTCGAGAGGCTACTAAATGACAATTAAAAAAATAACCAGTGTCAATCAAATATTATTGTGGTTTCCTCTAGGAAATGGGAACTTAGAGTGAAGAGAGTAGATTTTTACTTTCCATGGGACATACTTTTAAATATATGTGTTTGTATTTATATTTACATATGTATATAAAAATTTAAATATGTATATATTTAAACCATATCTTTCATTGTAAAAATGAGAATACTTTAGGCAGTTTTGTCATTTGCAATAGTTTTTGCTCAAAAATTACACTTATAGCAGGGGATAAGATTGTGGTTAGGATTGAAATTTCCATTATTTCACTCCTATTTGAATTATTCAAATTTCTTTTTTTAATATAAACACAAGTACACATGTGAATTTTACTTATTTTTGATCACATTTTATTGATTATGGTATTACAGTTGTCACAATTTTTCCCCCTTTGCCTCTCCACCCAGCACCCCCTATTCCCTCAGGCAATCTTGCACTATTGTTCAGGTCTATGGGTCATGCGTATAAGCTCTTTGGCTACTCCGTTTCCTATACTGTACTTTACATTCCCCTGCCTACTCTGTAGCTACCTATTTGTATTTCTTAATCCCCTCACCTCTTCACCCATTCCCTTATACCCACATATCATCTGGAAAACATCAAAATGCTCTGTGTATCTCTGATTCTGTCCCTGTTCTGATTTGCTCAGTTTGTTTTTTAGAGTCAGTTGTTGATAGATATGTACTTTTTGCCATTTTATAGTTCATGGTTTTGATCTTTTTCTTAAATAAGTCCTTTTAACATTTCATACAATAATGGTTTGGTGATAGTGAACTCCTTTAGTTTTTTCTTGTCTGGGAAGCTCTTTATCTGCCCTTCCATTCTAAACGATGTCTTTGCTGGGCAGAACAATCTTGGTTGTAGGTCCTTGCTTTTCATGACTTTGAGTATTTCTTGACAATCCCTTCTAGCTTGCAAAATTTCTTTTGAGAAATCAGCTGACAGTCTTATGGGAACTCCCCTATAGGTAACTAACTTATTTTCTCTTGCTGCTTTTAAGATTCTCTCTTTATTTTTAACCTTTGGCATTTTAATTATGATGTGTCTTGGAGTGGGTTTCTTTGCATCCATCTTATTTGGGGGTTTCTGAGCTTCCTGTATTTGTATGTCTTATTTCCTGCACCAAATAAGGGAAGTTTTCGTCTACTATTTTTTCAAAGAGATTTCCAGTTTCTAGTTTCTTTTCTCCTTCAAGCACTCCTATGATGTGAATGTTGGACTCTTGAAGTTGTCCCAGAGGCTGTTTATATTATCCTCTTTCTTTCAGATTCTTTCTTCATGATGTTCTGATTGGCTGTTTTGTTTTTTCTTCTTATGTTCCAAATCATTGATTTGATTCTCAGCATCATCTACTTTACTGTTGTTTCCCTGTGAATAGTTCTTTATTTTAATTAGTGTATCCTTCATTTCTGACTGGGTCTTTTTTATGCTGTTGAGGTCCTCATTAGGTTTCTTGAGCATCCTTATAACCAGTGTTTTGACCTCTGCATCTGATAGATTGCTAATCTCCATTTTGTTTAATTCTTTTTCTGGAGTTTTGATCTCTTCTTTCATTTGGGCCATGTTTCTTTGTCCCCTCATTTTGGCAGCTTCCCTGTGTTTGTTTCTATGTATTAGGTAGAGCTGCTTTGACTCCTTGTCTTGGTAGTGTGGCCTAATGTAGTAGGTGTCCTGTAGGGTCTAGTGGCACAGCCTCCCCTTTCATCGAAGCTGGGTACTCCAGGTGTGCCCTTTGCGTGGGCTGAGTACATCCTTTTCTTATAGTTGGCCCGGGTTGCTGTTGGCAGGTCAACACGAGGGCCAGTCAGCTGCAAGGATTGGCTGTGACCACTGACCACCAACCGCTACCGACAATGGAGGATCAGTTGTGCAGGGGCAGAGTGGTGGTGCTCTGACGTGGTCTGTAGCTGTCCACTGGGTGCAGGGCCTTGGGGTTTCCCAGGTGGTCCAGGCCAAGGTCAGCCCCCACCTGTGTTATGCCTGGGGCCACCCTGCCTGAGCTTTAAAGCAATCTGAGATGGCTGCTACTTGTGCTGGGCTTGGAGATTCTCAGGCAAAGTGAAGCTGGGAATCTGGGCTGGCCGCTGCTCGTGCCAGGCCTGGCACCATTAGCAAGAGATACTGGGGGTGAAGCAGGGCTGGGGGCTCACTGAGGCCAGCTGTTGCTCATTTGAAAGAATATAAGAAGTTGTGAAGCTTGAGCCAAGACCAACCATTGATATGGAAAAGCCACTGTTAACAACCATAAGTTGGGTGGGATGGAGCCTCAGGGGGTCTCCAGGGTGGGGCAAACATTGTTAACCAGTTTGATGGAGTTTCAGATATGGTAAGGCTCTGTGTGGGGGTGGGGGGTGGGAAGGGTTCAGAAAAGGGTCAATGGCCACTGCTTGCTTTTGTGTCTGGGAGAAAGCTGTCCCCAAGCTCTCACCTTTGTGCCAGACACTTCGGTTCCTCCCTGTATGCCATTGGTGCCAAGCTGTTACCCTGATGCTAGAGCTCAGAGGGAGTGTTATGAGTAAGTCCATGTGTGGGTTCTTGGAGAGGAACTGCTGGGACTCCAGAAGCTTTTTCCTCAGACTCAGTCCCCACTAGTTTTTGCAGCTAGAAGTTATGGGGACTTATCTTCCTGGCACTGGGACCCTAAATGTGGGGCCTGGTATGGGGTTGGGACTCCTCACTCCAGAGATGTCCCTCCTGAATTTTTATCCACCACACATGGGTGAGGGACCAGCTTATTCCACAGCTGTGCCCCTCCTACCAGTCTGGGTGGATATGATTTCTTTAATCCTGTAGTTGTCAGACTTCCTTTCAACTCGATTTCTGATGGTTTGAGTGATGATTGTTCTATATTTTAGCTGTAATTTTGGTGTGGTTGTGCAAGGAGGCAAGACACATTTACTTCTCTTCAAAGTTCTGAAGAAGAATTTCTTTAGGTTATTTTATGTCAGCTTAAAATGGCTTTGGGTTATTAAAAATGGTTTTTACTCAATTTGAACAAAACTGGATCAGGTCCCTGAAATGAAAAACATTTTATATTATGATGTCTTCTAGACTCTAACTACATTCTAACTATAGACTGCCTGCATAGATGGGTATTTTAAAAGTACTAGAGAAACTGAAGTTAAAGCTTTGAGTCAGGCACAAGGAAGAAACTGTTTATCTTTATCTGTGGCAAATGTCTTAAGCACTAGAGTGAAAGGCATGAAGGCAGTGATATCAGCTGTAGTACCTCACTAAAAAACCTGCAGTCAAAGCCAGGATTTGGACCCTTATAGGTTCACCTTGGTTTTAGCCACCACACTAACCATAGGAACTAAGTACCTCGAAACAAATCAGAGAGATCAGAGGATGCCAGTCTTCCTGGAATGTTTGGGAAAAGCTGTATCTAAAAAACAAGGGATATCTAGACTGGGTAATAGTTTCCTGACCTCACGGGCAGGGGTTACTTAGACTGTTCATAGGTCTCAGTGAGTTTTAGAAGGAACATATATTTGTAGGAGTTAAAACTTGCTGGCACGCTTCCTGTGCCTCATTGGCCATCATTTCCATGTGAGGAATAACTCTATACTTAAAAACTTAAAATCACTGGACTGAAAAGTTACAGTGACCAAGTCAGCATCCAGGCCAAGTGAGTGCTATTGGAGTGAGGATAGGCTTGTATATCATTGGCACAGAACTTAGAGCCCTGCAACAGATCATCCTTATGTAGTCAATTGATTTTTAAGGTAGGGTGTTAAGGTCATTCGGTGGTGAAAGGATAGCCCTTTCCTATGTGGTGTTGGAACAATTGGTTATTCTTGCTGGGACTCTTCATTTTCATCATTATATATAATAAAGTTATTCTTGATTTCCATAAGAGAAATAAATGACTCTGCTTAGGAACTTAAAATTACTGGACCACAGTGAAATTAAATTATAAACCAACACAGAGGAATTTGAAAAACTCCTAAATATGTGAAAATATAAACAACACACTTCTAAATAATCTGTGGATTAAAGAAGAATTCACATGGGAAATTAAAGTATATTTTGAACTGAATGAAAATGAAAATGTAGTGTATCGAAATGTGTAAAATGCTACTAAAGCAATGATTAGAAGGAAATTAATAGCTTTAAATGCTTCCATTAGAGGAGGAGAAAAGTCTAAAATCAATGATCTAAGCTTCTACATTAAGAAATAAAGGGCGTCTTTCATTCTTAGGTGGATCTCTTGTAGATAGCATATATGGATCTTATTTTCTTATCCATTCAACTACCTTTTGACTTTTGATTAGAACATTTAATTAATTTACATTTAAAGTGATTGTTAATAGGTACATATTTGTTGCCATTTAATTTATTTATTTTGAGGATTTTATTTATTTACTTTTAGAGAGGGGAAGGGAGGGAGAAAGAGGGAGAGAAATATCAGTATATGAGAGATAGATCAATTGGTTGCCTCTTGCATGCCCCCAAATGGGGACTTGGCCTGCAGTCCAGGCATGTGCCCTGAGTAGGAAATGAACCAGCAACCTTTTGGTTCGCTGGTGCAGGCTGGTGCTCAATCCACTGAACCACATCAGCCAGTGCACTATTTTACTTTTTGCAACTATTTTCTTTCCTCCCTCCCTCCTTCCTCCCTTCCCTTCCCTTCCCTTCCCTTCCCTTCCCTTTCCTTTTCCTTTTCCTTTTCCTTTTTTTTCTTCTTAAAGAAGACCATATAACATTTATTGTAATACTGGTCTGGTGGTAATGTAGGAAAACTGTCATCATTTGCAGATGACATAGTACTGTATATAGAGAATCCTAAAGATTCCACAAAAAAACTGCTAGAACTGATAAATGACTTCTGTGGTTTAGCAGGATACAAAATTAATATTCATAAATCAGTTGCATTTATATACACCAGTAATGAACTATCAGAAAGGGGAACTAAGAAAGCAATCCTATTTATGATTGTATCAAAAAATAAAAATAAAATATCTAGGAATAATTTTAACCAAGAAGGTAAAAGATACGTACTCAGAAAATTACAAGGCATTGAAGAAAGAAATTGAAGAAGATACTAATAATTGGAAGCATATACTGTGCTCATGGATAGGAAGAATTAACATCATTAAAAAGACCATACTACCCAAGGCAATCTATAGATTCAGTGCTATTCCTATCAAAATACCAATAGTGTATTTAACAGAACTAGAACAAATAATCTAAAAATTTGTGTGGAGACACAAAAGATCCAAATGGCAACAGAATCTTGAAAAAGAAGAACAAAGTGGGAAGTACCACACTACCTCATATCAAACTATACTACAAGGCTGTACTAATCAAAACAGCATGGTACAGGCATAAAAACCAGGTACATAGATCAACAGAACTGAATAGAGAGCCCAGAAATAAACCCATGCTTATGTGGTCAATTAACCTATGATGAAGGAAGCAAGAACATAAAATGAGGTAAAGACAGTCTATTCAATAAATAGTGTTGGAAAACTGGACAGTTACATGCAAAAAAAAAAAAAAAGAAAAGAAAAGAAACTAGACCACCTACCTTCTTAGACGATATACAAGAATAAGCTCAAAATGGATTAAAGACTGAAATGTAAGACCTGAAACCACAAACTCCTAGAAGAAAACATAGGCAGTAAAATATTGGACATTTCTCTTAGCAATATGTTTTTGACATATCTTCCTGGCAAGGGAAATAAGAGAAAAAAAACAAATAGTACTACATCAAACTAAAACGTTTTTGCACATCGTGGGGAACCATCAACAGCGTGAAAAGACAACCTCCTGAATAGGGGGAACATGTTTGTTAACGACACATCCCTGAAAAAGTTAGTGTCTAAAATTTATAAGGAACTCGACAGCTCAACACCAGAAAAACACTTTTGTATAGTGAAAAGCTATAGAAAATAGTGAAAAACTGTAAGCAATCTAGATGTCACTAGGGATTTTATTCAATAAAGTACTGTATGTTTAGACAGTGGAATAGTATACAACCATTAAAAATCATGTTGTAGAACACAGGTGGCAAACACAAGGTCCTTGGCTGAATCCAGCCCTCCATCTTGTTATATCCAGCCTGGCACCTTGTTTCTACCTGGTGGCAGCGCTGAGCTCCTTGCCCCTAGTTAAGCAGTAGTTACATTTATACAGTCCTACAATTACATTCGGCCTTTTGAAGGTAACCTCAAGGCCAGTGTTGCCCTTGGTGAAAATGAGTTTGACACCCCTGCTGCAGAAGATTTACACTACGTGGGTAAGTATTATTTTGCTAAGCACAACACTGAGTTTGTTTCCATGACTGCAGTGGGTCCTGGCCAGGTCCATTGCGGGACCAGTAACCCTGAGAAATAGAAGACCGTAGGTGTCACCGAGGTGCAACAAGGATTTTCTTCCATAGCTGTAAGATGGGTGGACCCATGAGAGCTGGCATACCCCAGTGCCAGGCTTCCTCTACGACTTGCTGCTTCTTAAAGTGCAATCCGTGGGCCAACAGCATCCTAGACATGCAGAGTCTTACTAGACACCCAGAATCTCAGTCCCCACCCCAGACCTACTTATGAATCTTCATTTTAACACGAGCCCCAGGTGGTCCCTATGCACATCGAAGTTGAGAAGGCTTGCTCTAACCCGAGTCTCTGAGGGTCGCACAGACCACCTCCCTTTGAGTGCCCATGAGGAGCTGCACTAATTCACTTGTGCCCTGCGAACAGCTTTGTACTGCTTGATCTCCTGGTCTGGAAGTCAGCCTCAGTGAAAACAGCATCAGTGGAGTCCAGGCCACTCTTCTTCCCCATCTCTGGAACAGACTAGCCTCAGTTGTCTGGACTAGCTCATATGTAATGACGCCAGGTGAGCAATTCCTAAAATGTGTGCACTGGAATACTGGTTCATGCATATTCTCGTAACCATTTATTAAACCGTGACTGTGTTCCCAGCTCTAATACAGGACTGGGAGGACAGCAGGGAACCAAAGAAAATCTGCGTTCTCACGGGGCTTATATCTAGTTGTACAAGATCTGAACAAATTTAAAAAGTAAGAGATAAGAGGGATTGGTGACCAAATATATTTACTAACTGTAGTTTTTCGCATTTGGGTATTGTAGTGCATTGGAAGTTACTCTGCCGCAGGGGTGGGTAGAGGAGGGTGGGCAGAGCTTGAGGATATGCAGTGCGGCATTTTAAGTCAGTTTGTCAATGGAGCCTCTTTATAAGGGGATCCTGGCAGGATTCATGTTCAGCAGAAAATACTTGGGAAAACGTAATTCCAAAATCTCTAGGGTGAGAGTGTTTTCCATTGTTGTCACTGTCATTTAGGAGCTCAGTAGGATAGAAATCCATTTTTCATAAAATTCAGAGATATTTCTTCTCTCCTTTACTTTCAAGTAATGATACTTTATACTCATTTAACAACTGACATCCACAGATGCTTAAGACACGCTGACATTACCCCATAAAGATGGTAAGGCCAAAGGAAGTGAGGGAGGCTGGTATCTTCACCCACCTGTAACTGATGGGAAAATGGTGAAAGAAGGAGAAAAAATATTGAAATACAGTCAAAGAGTATGGCTGCAGAATTCCAAGGTGGCTCCCATAACCTTCACCTGTTGTCTTGCTCTCGTGCTTGTGTATCTTATATGGCAAGGGGATTTTGCAGTTACAACTCACTTTACTAGTCAGTTGACCTTAAGATGATCTGGGTGGTGCTCCTGTAATCACATGGGCTCTTCTAAAGGCAGAGTTTTCTCTGGCTGATACCGTGATTTCAGCCTGTGATATCCTGAGTAGAGAACCCTTCCATGCCGGCCTGGCGTCTCACCTGCAGAGCTGTGGGTCTGGTTGTAAGCTCTTAGGGTCGTGGCAGTTTGTTGCACAGTTGTAGAAAACCAAAACACAGCGCTAGAAAGTGACCTTGCCTCTCATCTGGCAAATGAAGGAAGTGAAGCCTAAGGTTCTCCTAACGTGAGTGTCTTAGACGGTGTCTGAGGCTGCTTCCTGAGGCCATTTTCTACTGGCAGACTCACTGGTTTTAACATTCACCTCTGCTTCTCGGAGCTTATCTAGCAGAGTGTTTTCATTTCTCATGTGGTGTGTGTTGGACGCAGCTGCTCCCTTCAGGGCGCTCACGAGTCCGGTGACGGCAACAGCCAGGTGCCTGGAGCTGGCGCATGTGCATTGCTGTGCAGAGCTGTGCACAGAAAGGAGGGGTGGCCTCTGCACCCTCTTATTGGAAGAATGTATACTTCCTACTGGGGTTTTGGTGATATGTGGTATTACAAAACCCCATTAATTACCTGCAAGAACTTCCAGGACGAGTTCATGGAAACCATCAGTCTTTTTATTAATGAGGAAACCAACACCAGGAGAGGGGTTATGACTTGCCTGAAGTCACATTGTGGCGTAGTTCAGAACCTGTTTATGAACTCAGACCCACTGACTCCAGGACGGAAGTTCCGCTATACTTCCTTTTCTCCCCCTAAAAAGAAGCCAGTCTCTTCCCCTCATCTGTAAAACCTACAAAGGATAGCAGAGGACTGTTAAAATAAAATTTCCACACACAATATTACTGATCCAGTAAGCTTTTATTCAGCAATTCATGAATGGGGCGGCATCCAACCCAGCAGACAGAAAGGAGCTACGTAAAGTAAGAGATTTTCCCAGACCAAAGTGAGCAGGAACAAGAAAGTTACAGTGGGCATTTGCTGAGTGGGTAAAGCAGGGCTGCTTTCTTATGGAGCAAGGAGGGTGGCTTGGAAGCGGTCAGGTGAGTTGTGCTGAGAGGCCCATACTAACTGGTTGACCTCGGCCTGCCTTTAGTGGGAGAGATGCGCATAGAAATTTAGTTAAGTTTTGGTTTGCTGGCTTGGGGCTTAGCATGAGCAGCTCCATCTGGGGCCTAATCTGGCTACTATAACACGACAGAAATCTTTAGTCCAGAATTGTTCCATTTCAAGGAGAAGAAATCATTCAAACAGGCTCAAGTCCTAGGGGAACTCTGGATAATGGAACTTGGCTTCTCACTGGGCTCAGAGGAACCGAATGCTGTCAATCTGTTCTGTTCTCCACTTCTGGGGCCACTTTCTCTGACTTCCTGAGCATCTGCACCTACATCCATTTGCTTAGAGTCCATCCTGGCCTCTGAAGGTAGAGCCTCTTAACCTAAATGACCCCCAGTGTGGTTCCTTATTGTCCTTATGTGGTATTGCTGGTCGTTGGGTTTAGTGGGGTTGAGGCACTGGGAGCAGGTGTTCACTCCTGGCCTGTGGGTGGGGCAGCATCTTTAAGGAGTCCTTTATGGAGATAACTATTACCAGTGCCAGGTGAGTGTGGCTGCTGCCTGGCTTGATGCAGCTCTTTTAAGAAACTGCCTCTGCCCAGGCAAGACACACTGTATTATAAAGATCCCATTCTGTTCTTCCTATTTCCTGTAAATCTTGTTATCTAGAGACCATTTACTAGTGTGTCATTTATTTTGTTACTTAATATTTAATTCAGCTCTTATTGAAGCTTTTGTCTCTCCTTCTTGGGTTAGGATATCTGGAGGGACTTCAGGGACATACATTTGTTTCATGACTCTGCTTGGTCCCTAGAACTATCCCTTTCTTCGTGTGTCCGAAGAGCAGTCCCAACCTTGGTGTGTCCTGGCTTTGAGGGAAGGAACCAAACAGCTCTGGCTGGAATCATGGTGACCTGATGGGATGATGCTGGTGATATTCGTTCCCAGGGCCCAGTAGTTGGCTGATGTAAGTGCCAGGTGTTGTCTGTGGACATGATGACTGCCTGGGCTCCGGGGCCACATCCAGCCTTCTAACTCTTCCTGTGATTCACCCTCACCGGGGGCTGTTGAATCACCACGGTCAGGATAAGATACGGAATCTTGGCACTGAAATTAAGTAGTTTTCCTACCCCAGGGACGTCATTAACTGCAGGGAGAATCAATGACAGGCTCTTTACGACCCAGGGCTTCCTGCCTAGTGCTCCCTAGGCCATTCCATCCAAAATCAAGAGATGATGCCATCTTGAAACAGACATAAAAATTGCTTTTTGTAAAAAAAAATTGCTTTTTATTATACATCCCAGATATGTATCACTCTTCTCTACAACCCAGACCTATATCCTTTATGTCAAAGTGATTGTAATCTGGCCTTTGGAAGAGGGGAGAAAAACTGATGACAGATATTGTCAGCTGACTGACTTTGGTAAGCTAATAGCTATGATGTTAGACTCCTCACTCTGTCTTCTGTGACAGGTATTGTACAGCATTGTCATTCTGTATTCATCTGCCTAATTGTATCACTGAGCAGCCTAGTTTATTGTGTCAAAAGTGTTCCTTTGCTTTCTCTGTTTCACATTCGTGTTTAGCTTTTCTTGATTCCAGTCAACTCCGCGAAACATTTCCTGCTAAGAATTCAGTTTAATTATTGTAGATTAAATGTCTGGGTTCGGCTCTGGAAGAATTCCAAGCCTTGCTTGGCTGATAACTAATTATGAGCTTGGGCAAGCCGTGCTGAGGAGAGTGAAGATGACTAGCTTCGGCTACCTCTCAGCGTCAGAGGAGAAGATTTATCAGAAGTCACTTTACTTTCATGATTCAATGCCCTCAATTTCAGGGGTTGGAATAATTGTTACACAAACAAGGGCTTCAGGGAAGCCAGATGTAAATTCAAATCCCAACAAAAGCATTGATTAGTCATGTAGTCTTTGTCCAGTTTGTGAGTCTCGTTTTCATTTTTATCTGAGAAGTTGTTTTGCCTTACCACAACGCTACTTACTGCCTTACCGCATTATGTGGGGGTTCCGTGAGCTGATTTAGATAAAACACAGCATGCATTACATTGCAACCTCTCCCCCACTCACTATCACTTCCTACCCCCTTACTCCCTTTTTGTAGCATTCATCAATTTTTAGATTTGATATAGTTTACTTATTTATTTTCCTTAGTATCTATCTCCCTCTACGAGTAGCACAGGGATCGTTTTTTATTTAGTTTACTACCGTATCCCTAGTGCCTATAACAGTATCTGGTGTGTAATAAGCATTGCATAAAGAGTGGTACAGTGAAAGTGCAATGAATGTGATTCTTACGGAAAAGAAAAAGTCAACAGACTTTTTCTGTAAAGGGCCAGATAGTAAATATTTTAAGTTATTTTATTTTTTTATGTCTATAATGGGCTTTATTTTTTTTATTGTTGTTCTGTTACAGTTGTCCCAATTTCTCCCCATTGCTCTCCCTGCCTCCTGCTCCCACAGTCAGTCCCCACCCTGTTGCTCATGTCCATGGGTCACTTATACATGTTCCTTGACAAGTCCCTTCCCCTTCTTTCCACCCTTATCCCCACCCCCCTCCCCTCTGGTCATTGTCAGTCTGTTCCTTGTTTCCATGCCTCTGGTTCTATTTTTCTCATTTGCTGTTTTGTTCATTATGTTCCTCTTATAGGTGAGATCATACAGCATTTGTCTTGCTGCCTGGCTTATTTCACTGAGCATAATACTCTCTAGTTCCAACCATGCTGTTGCGAAAGGTAAGGAGTTCCTTCTTTCTTTCTGCTGCATAATATTCCACTGTGTCAATGTACCACAGTTTTTTGATTCAGTCATTTACTGATGGGCACTTAGGTTGCTTCCAGCACTTGGCCGTTGTAAATAATGCTGCTATGAACATTGGGGTGCACAGGTTCTTTTGGATTGGTGTTTCATGATTCTTAGGATATAATCCCAGCAGTGGAATCACTGGATCAAATGGCAGTTCTATTTTTAGTTTTTTGAGGAAATTCTATACTGTTTTCCATACCAGTCTGCATTCCCACCAACAGTGCACTAGGGTTCCCTTTTTTCCACATCCTCCTCAGCACTTGTTTGTTGATTTGTTAATGATGGCCATTCTGACTGGTGTGAGGTAGTATCTCATTGTGGTCTTAATTTTCATCTCTCTGATGGCTAGTGATGCTGAGCATCCTTTCATATGCCTATGGGCCCTCTGTATGTCCTGCTTGGAGAATTGCCTGTTCAGATTCTTTGCCCATTTTCTAATTGGAGTATTTGTCTTCCTGGTGTTGAGTCATATGAGTTCTTTATATATTTTGGAGATCAAACCCTTGTCAAAGGTATCAGTGGCAAATATGTTTTCCCATATGATTTGTTCCCTTTTCATTTTGATGATGTTTTCTTTAGCTGTGCAGAAGCTTTTTAATTGGACCTAGTCCCATTTGTTAATTTTTTTTCGTTATTCCCTTGCTGGAGGAGATACATCAGTAAAAATATTAGTGTGTGGGATATTTGAAATTTTACTGCCTATGTTTTCCTCTAGGACTTTTATGGTATCGTAACTTATATTTAAGCCTTTTATTCATTTTGAGTGTATTCTGGTATACAGTGTAAGTCAGTGGTCTAGTTTTATTCTTTTGCATGTACCATTCCAGTTCTCCCAGCACCATTTGTTGAAGGGACTATTTTTACTCCATTTTATGCTCCTTCCCCCTTTGTCAAATATTAATTGACCACAGAGACTTGGGTTTATTTCTGGGCTCACTGTTCTGTTCTATTGATCTGTGCATCTGTTCTTATGCCAGCAAGACTGTTTTGATTATAGACATCAGGTATTGTGATCCCTCCTACTTTGTTCCTGGTCGTTTTTGGTTCTATGTAAATGTTTGAAATATTTGCTCTAAATCTGTGAAATATGTCATTGGTATTTTAATAGGGTTTGCATTGAATCTATAGATTGCTTTGGGTAGTATGGACATTTTAATGATGTTAATTCATCCAATCCATGAACATGCTATATGCTTCTATTTTAAGTTTGATAGACCAGCCAGTGTCTGCTGTAACAATTCAACTTGGTTGTGTCACATGAAAGCAGCCCCACAGACAATACATAAAAAAACGGGTGTGGGAATTTTCCTATAAAGTATCACTTACAAAACAACAGGCCTTGAGTTGGCTTTGGCTGGCAGGCTGTGGTTTGCCCGTCCCTCCTTTAGATCCATTTAGTAGCTCTGCATTCAGATGTGTCATTTCTTTAAATTATTATTTCAGGGACACCTTCTATTCCTTCCAGTTTTAAGGAAACATGAAACTCCATCCCGAATATCTTTTCTTCGCCCTCCAGATGCAATGTCCTGCCTTTTTCTCGCTGTCCCTTGATGCTTTGTCCAGTCCCTTTGCCCTCTGGCTTCTGGTTGATTCCAGTGTCTTGGAGACAATGGGAGGAATTCAGAGCAAGGGAGGAGAGCTGGGCGCTCACTCCCTGGCTCTCTGTCTGTTGGCAGCGGTTTGCATAGGACTGAGTTTCTTTCCCGAAGCCCCAGCTATTTTCAGCTTCCGATTCTAATGTTTCTAGGCCTAGGATGCTTTGTCATTTTTTGGCAAGCTCTCTTAGCTCTTTTCATACTTTCGTAAACAGTGCCTTCATCAAACTTGCTTTTCTTACCCACTTCAGAAGGGGCCATCGGTTTTCTGCCAGGTCCCTGACTCAGGCGCCGTCCAGAGGAAGAAACATCGTGGCAGCAAACCGCGGCCTCCCTCCTGCCCGTCCACGACAGCCCGTGGTCCCCACTCTCCGCGGCAGCTGCGGAGCTCTTTTTTGGTTGAAATTTTGCATTTTCTACTTTCCTGATGGGAAGGACAGATGAGAGAGGAAATCACTTGTTGGAGGTTGACAACGAAGTGACAGATTCTCCTTGTTTCTCACATTCATCAAAAAAGAGAACAGTGTCAGGATTTTTAGGTTCTAGACTTAGGCTTTTCACCCAGCCCTGTATTTTTGGACAAATTATTTAACTTCTTTGAACCTCAGATTATTTATCTTTAAAATGAATATAATAATCCCTGCCATACAAATTTGTATATTTAATGTGATTGCAACTTAATAAAGAAGTAAAAACTCAACAAAACTAATTCGTAAACAATAAAAAGGAAAAAAACTAATTTGTAGAATGTGAAGTCCGATACAAAAATTTTAGGCATGAACATCTGCAAGTAGTTTTTCCTCTTCCTTTATTTTCCTAATTTCATTAATAAGTATTTATTATTTTTATTATGAGAAAAGGAATAACAGCCTTTGTGAACTCTGAAACTGTCACAGGTGGGCACAGGTAACCAGGTTCTTGGTGATCGGGACAAAGAATTGAACCGAACACCCAGAGTTTATAGCAGAGAACATGGGGGCAGGCCAGCTCCAAGCAGAGATTGACCTCATGGGCTGGAGGGACTCTGTTCTTATAAGGCGGATCCTTCCTGGCTGGTTTTGGCAGGCTTTTACTGGGCATGCACAAGTAGTTGTATTACTTTAAAG
>PVKM010009590.1:0-36574 GCA_004027735.1 Carollia perspicillata
ATGTGTGTCTCCCGGATCCGTTCTGTGCACAGGCCCTGCTGCTCAGGGAGGAGCCTGAGGCGGGTACTCAGGCCCTGAGAGCTAAGGGGCTCCACCCACACGCCCTCCAGCCCAGAGGCAGCCTCGTGCTGCCGGGGGACCCTGGGGTCCGGGGCTGCCTTCCCCGGGGCAGGGCGTCGGTCCTCAATGCAGCTGCCACAGGCTCGACATGTCCTCCCACTGTCCTGAGTGGGCGGTGCTGCTGGGAAGGCCCTCCGGTCCAGGTGGCCCACAAGCCAGTGCAGAGCCTCTTCCCCAGTATCTCTACGCCGGACGCCCCTGGCAATGTAGTCTGCGAGTTCGGGCTTGGAGCGCAGGGGGCCTTGGTCAGCTGTCTGCAGCGCGGGGCTCAGCCCCTGGTGCAGGCGCTGCTGCAGCCGGTCCAGGTAGCGGGACTCGGCGTCACGGGCGGACTCGTCCTCAAAGCGGACATGGGACGGGGAGGGGCCCCGCTTCGGCCACTGCCCGCTGCTGGACTCCCCGCTGGAGGAGTCGCTCGTGCTTCCGTTCTGGAGGTTGTCTCTGCAGGCAAAGGGCAGGCTCAGGTCCAGGGCTGGGTTCCTCGAGCCATCCCTGATGGGGAGACAGGAGAGAGGTCACAGGCAGAAGTGAGGAGGAAGGTACCCTGGGCTATTCCGTGGTGACCACCACCCCAAAGTTACCCCGAATCAGGTCCCTGGGGAGTCAGGCAAATCAGACTGGCTTCTAGTCCATCCTCGTGCTGAACAAAATCAGTGCTTACGCATAATCAACAGGACCTTCTTGATTGTGCCTTTCCCTCTGTTTCCGGCCCCGCGTGAGCTAAGATGAAACTTTATGAAACTCAGGATTATACAGAAAGAGGACACCAAGGTCCTCATGAGCATGTGCGTGTGCAGAAGAGGACATGAGCCTGCGGCCGTCACGGCATCTGGTAGTGGCGGATTGTTGCGATACTCTATTTGCTATAAAGGAATAACAGAAGGCGTGTGCTCTGAGTCTCCACGCACACTGTGTGGGGGCTGAAGGTGGGCTTTCTTGCTCTCGCTCCGGGTTCCCAATCCTCTCGCTCAGACCAAATTTAGACAGCGCAGATGCTCTAGGTGCTCCGTCTTGTCTGTCCCCACACCTCTGCCTTGTACCTGCCCCTCCCCAGCCCCTCACACACGTCATCCTGAAAAGCGGGGATGAGAATTACTGTGCTCAGAAAGGTCTCCATGTTCTGTCACCAGCCTTTGCTCTGGGAGACGCTGGGCCTGGCGGTCAAGTCCTGCCTGGCTCAAGAAAACACCCACACACCACTCGACCCTGCCCCTGGGGCCACGTCACCTGCCTCTCGGGCCACTCTGCAAATGGACCCAGGCCCATAGGCCATCTTCCATCAGAGGTCACCTGAGTGAGAGCCATACTTCTCCCTCCCTGAGGACTCCACCTGTACCTGGGCCACTGTGGCCTGTCAGCACCTGAGGAAGGGGCCGTGGGACAGTCACTCTGGTGGGGTCTCTGTCCACTTAGGGCTCCTGGGGAGAGGAAGGCTTCAGATGGAGACACAGTATCACCTCATGCCCCAAGAAAGAGAGGAGCCCACGGAGCAGAGCTCTGCCCCACTGCACAGTCAGGACGCCGGGGCTGCCCAGCCCACCCAGTGCGGGACGGCTGCTGGGAGATGCAAACCCAGCTCAGACCCATCAACCCCTCTGCAGGCCCTTGGAGGGCGATGCCCGGCTCTGCTGATGGGATGCGGGCTGTACTTTCCGGGGACAGAAGGAAAAGCCCAGCTTTAAAGACAGTACATTCATTCCCCACCTAAAGAAAGGAGTCCAGGTCCCGCCAGTCCCATCACAGACCTTAACTTTTACGTGCAAGGTGGTGAATAAGCCATCCTGGAATTCATACCAAGGTAGAAATAACATCTTTTTGTTCCAAAAGGAGAACTGAAGGAGAGCTTAATCACATTAGGTATCTTCAACTCAAGCATTGGAGCCCAGGGGCCTCCAACAGCGGAGCTGGGACAGTGCGTAAAGGTGCAGTGAAGATTCGGGAGGCAAATGCAGAGCAAAGAAGGCACCTCGGCAAAGAGCAAAGACCACCCTGCCAAGCTTCTCAGGAGGAGACACAGCCAGCAGATGCGTCCACATTCACCCGCCCTGCAGAGGACTCTGTCAGGCCCGGAGCCTGGGTGCAATGGCCTCTGGGAAGGAGGGGAAGGCCCCTTTCTAGTGCCCACTTTCTGCAGTGATGCTGTCCTAACCCCACAATCACTGCCACCCACACAAGCTCTGTAGTCTTAACCCAGCCGCTCTCTGACACAGGCCAAGGTCACCTCCCAGGCCCTGCATCTTGCTGACACGATCTGCCCTCCGGGGATTGGAACTGATGGGGGAACTCAAGAGTCAGAAAATTTTAGATTTAAGCAATAGTTAATAAGCTTAGTAATGAATGTATGTAAAAAACTATTGTTCCAGGAGCTGAAGATATGACCCACCCTGACTCCACGAGACCACAAGCAGCTCCATCTGTGCTGCGGGAGGACGGGCAAGCCATCAAGATGGCATCTGAGCCACTGTGCTCCAGAGAGAGACATCCCACCACCCAGGACACAGAGCACAGATAAAAAGCTGCCCAGGACACAGATAAAGAATCACCAGTCAGCGGATGAAAGGATGCCGGGAAATCACCGAACTGCAGCTTCTATCTGATTAACCTTTTTTCTGAATTCCAGATCCCCTACATACACTTTTTATCCCCCCTGAAATTCCAAATCCCTTACCTACACTTTTTTCCTCCTTATAAAAAGGCTGGCTTGAAAGGAAATGTTAAGACGGTCTGTTAGGGTACATATCCTGCTATCTTCTCAGATCACCGGCCCTCTGAATAAAGGGCCCATGAAGGTTCAATCCCTGTCTCTGCTCATAGGTTCTGGTAATGACAAGCGGCACAAATGCCGGCTTTTCTGGTTTCAGGACCAACCATCTAGATGTGCCTGTCCCCAAACGGCAAGAGTGTGTGCTTCCAGGAGCTGCTCAGTATCTACGATGATTTGTTTCCAGAAAAATGCAGCTACTGCTACCTCTTCACCTCCTGGAAAAGCCTGTCTGTCTGTTCAGGCTTGCCCCAGCCGCCTCCACCAAAGCTAGGATTAAGGCCTTCTGGCAATGGCTCTGCCTGCCCCCAGTCCTCCGTTACTGTTCACTAAACTGCTCTTTGGAAGGAGTGATGCCTCTGGGCTGGGGGCTGGGGGCTGGGGGCGGGGGGGGGGAGGCTCCTGCACCTAACTGAGGCCCAGGGCCTATGTGCCATCTCTGTGTTAACTCAGCATGGCTCTCCGGGGTGATTTGACAAGCGTAACCTTTAGAAGCATCTGTAGCAAGCCATCTGGCGTTGATTTTCAGCTCTACTCTCTGAGGATTCACCAAGCGCTGCCAAGTCAAAGTAATTTTTTCTGGACACAGCAGCTGCTAAAGTGGGTCACCTTGCATTTCTATAGCATTTCGACAGCCGGACAAAAAGGGAGCCTACTCTAAGGTTAGGGATTGGGGTTGTTGTGAGATGCTGACGTGACTCAGGGAACAGGAAGCACCCAAGAGTACATTTGCACAGTCAAGTCTGTTTTGCAGCAAGACCTGCCTCTCTTGAGGCTCCTCAACCCAGCCAACCTATGTACCTATGGGAAGTGGAACAGGAGGGTTCCATGGAAGTCTAAGGCTCCGAGCCCCATATATGTGCAGAGAAAAAATAGTTGGGTTGCTTCAGAGAAGCCATGCCCATTCGTGACTAGTGCCCTGCAGCCAGAGGAGGACTAGGCACATAATGTGGAAATAAAAGGGTGGCCTGTTCAGTACCTGCTGCCAGGGTACGGGGGCTCCTGAGCCCTTCGCCTAAGGATCACTGTGACACTGCACAGACAGGCAGGCCGCAGCCCTCTGCTAGTGCCAGCGTTGCCGTGGTGGGGTTGTGAGGGTCCCCAGTCTCTTGTGAGTGGGCTCAGCATCCTCCCCCAAAGGGCATGTGGTCTAGTTCCACTGAGGACCCTCGTTCCCTCTAGTGCCATGTGGTGATGAAAACCGGCAGGCGCTGCATGCCCACCATGCCAAGGAAGCCCCAGGCCTGGTCAGCCACACAAAGGATGCTGCTCGGGCCTGGCACAATCTGGCATGGGCCAGCATCTCATCTCAGGCCCAGGTACCACCAGCTCTGGGGTGTGAGCTCCACACGTAAGTGGTTTCTTGCGGTGCATTATACATGGAACAGTCACAGTGATGGTGACAGGGTGTCACTCGGGGGCAGCCACATATGTGAAGTGCTGGTCTAAATGTCCTTGAACTTGTTCCTTCCGTCTCCTCGTCCCTGATGCGCTCACGCTCACCCACAGCTCCAGCAACATGAAAACAGGGGAATGCCCAATACAGATCCCATCACCAACGGCCCGACAAGTGCTTCCAGTGGGTGTTCTGTGGATGAACCCCCTCCAAAGCCTGACCCTGCACCTAGGCTGCCTTAACCCCTTGGTTAAGGCGCTGCCAAACTTTCAGACACCAAGTAAGAACCCTGGGCTCTGTCCTGGATGCCTCCCCTCTCATACTTCCTGTGTCTAATTAATTACAGTAGTCCCCCTTATCTGTGGATTTGTTTTCTGTGGTTTCAGTTACCTGCAGTCAACAGCGGTCTGAAAATATTAAATGGAAAATTCCAGAAATAAAGAATTCATGAGTTTTAAATTGCACGCCATTCCCAGTTATGTGATGAAATCTCGCACTGTCTCACTCTGTCCCAGCGGGACTGTGAATCATCCCTTTGTCTCCACACAGCCTGTGCTCCCCGCCCATCAGCCGCTTAGTAGCCGTCCTGATTATCAGATCACTTGTGTGGTGTCTAGGCGCTTGTGTTCAGGTGACCCGTATTTTACATAATAAAGCACAAGAGTAGTGACAGTGACAATTCAGATATAACAAAGAGAAACTGTTGACGTGCTCCTTTAAGAGAAAAGTTATGTATGTACAGAATAAACATAGTATATACCACGGGGGTGTCAAACTCATTTTCACCGGGAGCCACATCAGCCTCGTGGTTGCCTTCAAAGGACCGAATGTAATTTTAGGACTATATAAATGGAACCACTCCTTAACTAGGGGCAAGGAGCTTGGCGCTGTCGCTGGGTAGAAACAAGGTGCTGGGCCAGTAAAACAAGGTGGAGGGCTGGATTTGGCCCTCGGGCCTCGTGTTTGCCACCTGCGATGTACATACAAGGTTCAGTACTATCTGTGGTTTCAGGCACCCGCTGGGGATCTTGGCACATACCCCTGTGGATAAGGGGACTGCTGTAAAGAATTACTATTTTTTTTTAATTTTAATTGTTCCTCAAGTACAGTTTTCTGTCTTTTACTCCCATCCCAGCCCACCCACCCAGCCCTCCCCACCCCCTTTCCACCTCCCTAGTTTTTGTACATGTGTCTTTTAAGAGGTAATACTCATAGAGTACTCACTACGTGCCAGGAGCCACTCTAAACACTTTACATATATTCGTTAATGCACATAAGGACTAGGCACATAATGTGGAGATAAAAGGGTGGCCTGTTTGGTACCTGCTGCAACCCTCACTACAACTCTGTAAGACGGACACTAATATAATTCCCATTTTGCAGATGAGGAAACTGAGGCACTGAGACTCCCCCAAAGGCACACAGCTAATAAGTGGCAGAGCCAGAATTCCACCCAGTGGTCTCACTCCAGAGTCTCTTAACCACTTCTCTGCTGCCTCATTGAACCTGCTTAGTTCTGGCTGTCAGCACTCCCCTGTCTCCAAACCCCACAACCCCCGCCCCCACTCACATCATGCCAAGACAAGGTACAGCCTCCTCACTGACCCCAGAACCCCAGATCCAATACGTCCTTGAAGCAAGCACAGCTTTACTGGAACGCAAATGCGGTCATGCCATCCACCTGCTTAAAAACCCTTTTGTGGTGCCTCGCTGTTGTGAGAGACACGCTGGGCCTGGAGACCTCCGAGACTGGCCTCCACGGCCGGCTGGCAGGGAGCCCTCTGGCCCTCGTGCCGTGCACCCAGCACACCCTCCGGCTCCAGCCTGGCCAAGCTCCTGAGCACCGGGCTTCTGCTCGTGGTTTCTGCCCTGGGACGCTCACCCCTGCCTCCCTCATCTCTCCGATGAACACCTACGTCTCCTTTAAGACCCAGTTTAGAAGCCACCTCCTCTCAAGCCTCCCCTGTCCTTCCCAGGTGGAGCTACAGATTTTCTGCCCTCCGCACGTGTCTTTCTTCTCCTACACCACAGTCCACAGAATTGGGCCGATCCGTTTGCCAGCCTTTCCCCCTGGAGACAGTGACCTCTGTCCCCCCAGGGAACTCGGATTATGTTTCATTCGCCTTCGGACCCTCAATGCCTGACGCTCAGTAGACCCTCAGTAACGCTACGCTGACCAACGACGTGAATTACAGCAAGCGCCGGACGTGGGGAACACACACACACACTGACAGAAGGGAGGACTAGCAGAGGCATTTTGGCCAGGCCTCAAGTCTTCCCGCTGGCCCGCCTGGCCCAGGCCCCACTCACCGGCGGCCCTGGTCAGCGGTGGGCACGATATCATGGCTGGCACGGAGGGGCCGGGTCCTGGCCTTCATGCGGGCACGCTGCAGCAGGTGCTTGGCTTCCTCGTGCTTGGGGCTCCTCCGCACGGGCTCCGGCTTGGGTCCAAAGGTCCTGCAGGGTGGCACACGGGCCAGAGTGGGCGGGGGAGGGATTAGAAGAAAATAACACAGATTAGGAGGGCTTTAACAGTGTCTAGCATGGATATGCCAGAAAAACCCGGTATGCATGGTCTTCCTTGTCCAGCCCCACAGAAGGCACCCAGCCTTGGACCTGGGGAGTGGCCCCGAGCTCCTCTGGATGGGGCTGCAGAGGCTGGCCCAGGTTGGACCAGAGGCAGAGACCCCGGGGGCATCTAGAAAAGGGTAGGCGAGTCTCCAGATTATCCTATTGTTCCTTCCCTGGGCAGACAGCCGGAGTTATCTGGGGGGAGAGAGAGGCAAGGGCCTGGGTTGTTGGGCTGGGCCTGTGCCCAGCCAGATGGTCTCTGCACGCCTCACCTCCCTCTCTCCTTCTGTCTCTGTGCACCCACTCGTACCCTCTCAGGCTACCCAGCACCTCCCTGGGCTCTCCTCACAGACACAAGGACTCAGGGTTCTGCCCATCGCGGCTTCTGTGCCTTGGGGGAATGACATTTTTAAGAGTCCTAGTGCTTTCCTGCCTCATTCCCAACCCAGGCCCATCAGGCATCGGTTGAGGACTGAGAGAAATTAAGCTGGACACACACCAAGTCAGCAAATGGCTCGATTTTCATAATAATAAGGGTCCTCACCAGCCCTCACCGCCTACACATGTGCTGCCTCCCCTGCCAGTCCGGAGCTGCGGAAAATGACAGCAGCCCTTTTTCAGCGCTGTCCCCCAGACGGTGACACGCAGCCGGCACCGGGTCACAGCAGTAACAGTGTCCCCGAAGCCTCCCGCTGATGAGATGCTTCCCGCCATGGAGCTTGTGCTCCCCACCAGGCTGGCCGAGGGCAGGTGTTCTCTCCATTTGACAGATGAGGGTGCTCCACAGCGGAGAGGCGGGCTTGGCACATGGCTCGAGGTCGAACATCAGCGGAGGGCAGGGCAGACGACAGCCAGCCCCGCTGCCTCCAGCATCCTCCCCACATCCTCTGTCCCCTCTCCTTCCTGGGTCCCAGGGCAGGCTGAGGATGTTTGTGGCTCGAGTCACACATGACCTTAGATGTGACTCCAGCACCCCCGAGGCTGTGCCTGTCCTCACCACGGCGGGGGCGGAGGGGGGGGGTTCCACGGGAAGAAAGCTCAGACAGGGTGAGGCCCAGCAGGATCTAGATCTCAGCCTATCCCATTCCTTCCCACCCCACCTGTAACCTGGAGAAATGGGCCTCGTGCTGATAGGGGCAAGGCACCAAGTAGTTTCCTAGATGACAGGTGACAAATATGTGAGTGGCACAACTCTGAGGCCTCCTTGGGACATCCTTAGATAAGCTCTGGGCAGTCTAGGATCCTTCCTTCCTTTCTTCCTTCCTTCTCTTATTATTTGTACCTAGCCCTGCTTTGGGGACCAATGGTAAAAAAAAAAAAAAAAAGAACTGCTAGAATAAAGGCGCCATCTGTGCCTCTGATCCCTGGCAGGGCCCAGGCGCAGTTCTGGAACGGAAAGGGTTGACTGGAGGGATGCGAGAGTGCATCTCCAGGCCTGCTGCCCCGGGAAGCCTCCTTTGGCAGGAGAGGCCTCCCTCTGCACAGCTGCCCGAGCAGGCAGCTCCTCCGAGGCACTGCCGAGAGCAGCTCTGCTCCCTGGGGCTCCTGCTCCGGCAGCAGAGATAATGAGGTTACCAGCCCGGAGAGCCGCCCCTGCAGCTGCGGGCCTCTGGCTGCCAGCCTGCACACTCGGAGCCTTCCGGTGACAGCTGTGGTTCCCTGGCTGTCGGAGGGCATTTGTCACAAGACCTGGTGGGCAGGCAGGAGGGCCCCAGGCAGCTGGCCAGATGCTGCCAAGATCGGCCTTGCCCCAGGTTTCTAAGCCATTTTCCAGCTTTGCTATTTCCTTTCTCTCCCTCAAATTGGAGCTGTTGATTTTTTTTTTCCCATCAGCTGCTCTGCTTTGGTTCCTGGCACACAAAGCTCGTTTCTCCACTGATTAGAAAAGCAGGGCTTTGGGGGCGCCTGGAGGCATCCATGCACTAACAAACTGAGCAAGGCGGAGAGTGGCAGTCACCTTCACAGATGGCAGCCAAGGTCAGCAGGACAGGCAATTCCTAGTCATGCTGCACGCTGGAGGGAGCAGACGCTGACCAGTACTGGGGAGGGAAGGTGGTCGTTCTCCCCAGGCAGGGGCAAGCAGGCGGGATAGTATGGAATGGCAAGCCTGTCCCAGCCTCGCTGCCCACCTCCTATCGTCACATTGTATTGGTCCACCCCAGGGCCACCAACCCCAGCACACAGGCAGGGTCGGACCCTTCCATATGAGGGAGGCCTTCCAGTCTAATCTGAGCCTGGCCTCTGCTGAGGGCACACAGCCTTGGAGCCGAACCCGTCCGTCCTATCATGGGCTGTGACCCACAATCCCACTCTCGCAATTCCTCGAGAAGGGGTCTGTAAGGGTCGGGGCAGAGGGTGCACGGCTAGGTAAAGGCAGTTCCGCCTAAGAATAGACAGCTTTTGCCACTTTCTTGAAAGCCTGCACGTCTGGGGTTCAGTGGGTAGGGCACAGGGCATCAAGTGGCCGAGTGCTTGTCTCCCTGGGCCTCAGTTTCCCCCATCTGTAAACAGTGGGAGTTGAACAGGGGAGAGGACTCGCTACCCTGTGAGGGCGAGTCTTTCTCCGGGGAGTCTGGGGCTCCTGAAGGTGGGGTGGGGGGACTTGGACGTTCTCTCCCTGTGGGGTTCACACCACAGATGTTTGGCTCTCAGAGACCTAATTGTTAGGGACAAGCGGAAATTCACATGAGTCTCCTGCCCTTCCCTGCGCCCCTCCAACCACCAGTGCCCTAAGCTGCTTTCCAAGGACAAAGTGCAGCAGGTGGCCGCCTCCCCGCTGGTCTGTCGGTCTCAACCAGCTTCTTGGTGGAGGCACAGGCGGGTTGAGATCTCAAGTCAGGACAACCACCAGTGCTCTCCTGCACAGGGACATCAGCAGGATGGAGGGGCCGCTTTCTGCCGCCACCATAATCCTGGATTAAAGCAATAAGCTCCAGCAAGTCTGGGTTTAACCCTTTTACCCCGGGAACACGATTTAGGGAAACAATTTGGAATGGAAAGCAACCTGACATTTCCCAGTTCCTGGGGGGCAGCCGGGAGGGGGGAGCTATACACTGTGCAGGACGTGCACAAACTTGTTGCCTCGTGTTTGTTCCATTTTTGTCTGCTATCAAGCCTTTCGATGACCGAGGGTAGGGCTCCCCTGCTGTCACACTGTGTGCAGTTTCCCGAGCGACAGGAAAGGAAAGCAAGGCCGGGAACTTTTCATTTTGGACTGGGTGCTTCATGAGGACGGGGACCTTATCTTGGGTGCCTTCTTCCCAGGGCTGCGGGATGCTGACAGGACAGAGCCAAGGGCACAGTCCTGGGGCATCCTGCCTGGGTCCCCACTGTGGACTGCCGCTTCCTAGCTGTGTCACCCTGACAGGTTACTTAGGGCTTCAGCCTCAGTTTCCCCATCCGCTAACTAAGGGCTTAGTTGTTGTGTGAGACTGAGTCTCTTAAAACAGGTTAGCACAGAGCTGGGCACTGGGTAAGATTCAATCAATGTACACGTTATGATTAATAAATATTATGATTGCTGTTATTGATATTATTAGCACCGTTATTTTGTTAAGTGCTCCTGCCTCTTACTGAGCAAAGGATGACCTGAAATCACCTGCGGAAGAGATGGCCTGGTAGCAGTCTGCAAGGGAAGTCATGTTTGGAAGTGACAAACCCTTGTGAAGTTAGAGAGGGCTTGGCGGCTTCGCTCTAGATGTTCCAAAACCTTTGACAGTTTCACAGAAAATCACTTTCCACCCAGTGGGGCACCAGAGGAGGCTGCTGGGTGGCAGAGGGAATGGGCTGTCCAGACAGTAAGCAGGAGCTTCTCTCCACAGGGAAGGGGGGAAGACATCCTTAAGAACGGTGCATTGAACACGCCTCACTTTCAGACACCTTTCGAAGGACCTGGGTGGAGCCTCACTGGGCTTCCCTAAGACATCAACTTCTGATTGGGGCAGAACAAACTGTCTCTGTCCTTGCCTTCTGGAAGAACGCTAATAAATTCCCTGCCAGGCTGGCCCTCTGGTGTGTGGGGGTAGCTGTTCAAGACACCCCAGATTGGGAGGGGGGACGGCGGCCTGCTCAGCTCTGGAGGCCGTGAAGCAGGGCTTCCTCTTCCCAAACGTCAGCCTGACTCCCCACAGATGACCGGTCTTGGGTAAATGAGCTTTTTTGAGCCTCTTTATTCGCCAAGTTTGTGGCCCTAATGAGATTTTCACGCATGAGGTCTGAATGTGCTCATGACATGGCAGGAACGTTCCAGGTGGCGCTAGGTATGTGGCAGGGCTTCAGACTAGCATCCTCCCGTCCCCACCCAGGATTTAGTGCACCAGGTGCTCTGGGAGCACGGCAGGTGTTGGAACACACTGGTGAATACTTCTTTCTTTGTAGGTTCTTTGGTCTTGATGGGTTTGGGAGCAGCAAGAGGGCTTTCCTCTGGTTTTCCTTGGAGTCTGTCTGCCCGAATGTTCCCCGGTCACCTGGTGTGCCCCCTTCCCCACGACATGGGTGGAGGGGCTGGAGCAAACTCTGTGGGACACCAGGGCAAGCGTGGAGGAGGTGACATCCTTTACGTGACCCCAGCACGCCGCCTTGACTGGGAAAGGAACTGCTGCAGTAAATGCTTTGCACTGTGCCCTTTCCCTAAGGGCTTTTGCAGTGATTGTCTCATTGTAGACTTGCACGGTCCCGTGCAGTCAGCTACACAGAGACTGTCTATCCCGCCCGAGGGACGAAGCGCCAGAGGCCGGGCCAGGGAACCGACTCCCGCGAAGCAAGAGCAGCTCGTTGGCGATGCTCTTTGCACGGGGCCGCGATGAGCACCTTTGTTCAAGAAGCCAGCCTGAAGCGTGGGGTGACTGGCACCCCCTACTCTGTCTCAGGATTGATGCTCCATAGGGGCCCCCTGCCCCCTGCTCTGCCGCACAGGGTTGGCCTGCCCTCGTGCTTTCTTGCTGCCTCCTGCTGTCCTGACAGTGGCGAATGCAAGAATGACAGCGAGGAGGGAGGGAGACGAAAGGCGTGCTCTGCGCTCTTACCTGCTCTGGTCCGAGTCCTGCAGGGAGATGCCCGAGTCCCAGTCTGTGTCCCCCGGTGGTCGCTCTGGGACCCAGAACAGAAGCAGATGTCAAGGCAGAGTCAGCAACTGGGCTTCTGCTGCCACTTAATCACTGCCAAGGAGAAAGGTTTCTCCGGAAGCCATTTACTTACAGATAATCTGACCCCTGCCTGTGTCTCAGCCTGAGAGTTGGAGGCACAGCCTGTCACGGTGGCTGTGGTGGGCCTTGCCACGGGCTAAGGGGCCTGTGTGGGTCCTCTTGGGAGTGGGTGAGGGATGGGTTTTGGAATGGGAAGGGAAGAAGGTGTCTTCTCAGGCCTGAACACTTGCACATCCCAGTGGTGCTACCACCTGAGTTTGGCCCACCTCATGAGATGCGTGACCACTCTGTGGGAGGGTCCACTGCGGGGTGAGGGCATGTTGTCGGAGGGAGATGCAGAGCCCCTCTGGAAAAGGCTACATGCCACAGGAAGGAAGCTGTGATAGCCACCACCCTCAAGTACCACCCTCAAGCACAGGGGTGGCCTCCCCCTGGCCTGGGGAGTCATGGGAATGGGATGCTCAGCAGATGGGGCTGGCTGCGAGGTGGTAAAGAAGCTATGTCAAAGCCAAGAAGACATCCTGATGACTTTGGTTACAGAAAGGTGTGTTCTTCTGACTCTCCTATCCCCCCGCTCAAAACTACCCCCATCCTCTTTTCCTTCTGGTCTCCCAACTGCTACCCGCGCCACCCAGACCTACAGAGTAAGTCTCACCTGGTCCAGCTCTGTCCCAGGATGGAGTCTGGGCTGGGATTCTCACCTTGCGGGGGGCCGGCCCCCCAACATTTAGCATCTCCTGCAGAAGAAGGCGGTTCCTCTCTACCCGTTCGGACAGGGACAGGGCGCTGCCCCCAGTGCCCAGAGCCCCCAGGTCTCCAGCTCTCCAGAGACCCCCCGGCAGGGCTGGCCTGGGGACAAAGTCCTCCTCGGAGGTCAGAGACAAGCTATCCAGGTCTCCCCCTGTGACTAGATCATCCTGAAGGGGGAAGGACCTCTCTGGCTTCAGGTCGGGTGTGTGGGTGATTTTGTTACAAGGTCTAGGGCCCCTGGGTCGGCCTGGAATGACTCTGTGGGTGGGGCTGTCTTGCAAAGAGCCGGGACCAGGCAGCAGACCCCTCTCCTCAGGGTCAGCCAGTGTTTCCGGAGTCTGTGGGTGCCTCCCATTACAGCTCTCGAGCCCAGGAGCAGGTGGCCCGGGAGGTCTGGGGCTCCCATTCCTGGCAGGCTGCTCCTCATTGACGCTGTTGTCCAGCTGTCCTTCAGGCGGGTTCCGAGCATGGAGGACCACCACGGCATCTGGCAAGGAGGTCCTGGCTCCACCCACCTTGACTCGGCGGCATTTGGGTTTCTTGGGGGATGGTCGCTCGTGGGCAGAGAGGCAGGGGCTTGTACCCTGTTTGGCTGCTGTCATATTTTCCTTCAAGGCCCTGACCTTGGACTCCAGCACAGAGGGTTGCCGAAGCTGCACCCCCCATGCCCTGAGAGGCTGGGGGGCCACCAGGCTGTGCGTTCTGTCTTCCTGAGGGCAGGGCCAGGCTCTTGGGAGGTGTCCATTGTTGGATGGTGGCTCAGTGCCACTTCTTTCCATAGTAGAGGTCACCTCCATGAAGCTGGCTGTTCTGTCCCCTGTTTTGGGCTCTCTGGAAGAGAAAACAGACAGAGCTCCTTAGATCCAGCACCTGGGTCCCCAAAGTGCCTTCATATTGAACCCTGTACAGAAGAAAGTAATCTGGGGACAGAGCAGGAGATATACTCTGTCAGGGGTGTCCAACCTGTGGCCCATGGGCTGCAAGCAGCCCAGGATGGCTGTGAATGCGGCCCAACACAAAATCATAAATTTACTTAAAACATGATGGGTTTTTTGTGATCATACGTCGTCATGCATTTAATGTGTGGCCCACGATGACTCTTCTTCCAATGGGGCCTAGAGGTGCCAAAAAATTGAACACCCTTGCTAGATAATGTGAAAAGTACACATCATCGGATGAAACAAATAAGGCGTTATTGAATTTTTTCTTCCAAGTCTCAGTAGCGGTTTTCTACCCCCATTTGACACATTGGGGCACAGGCATCAAACAGCTCATCCTATGCCAGATGCGGACCCGAGTGAAAAGCCAGGTCAGATCTCCCAGTCCCCGGCCTCTTGTTTTCCTGACAGGCAATCTCAGTGAGGCTGTGTATCACACAGGATCTCAGGATCTGACCCCCAGGTGGAAGGTGCCCCCCACATCCCCCCCACACACACTCCCAGCCTCCGAACCACAGGACCACAGTATGGCAGTGAGTTCAGGGGGTGGCCACAGTCAGCCACTAACTCCGACCAGCATCTGCTCTGTGCCAGGCAGGCCTGCAAGCACTTTCAAACCTACACTGTCAAATCATCCTCACCTGATTCAGCCAGCATAGCATTGCTGTCCTCGTCCGCTACAGAGGGCAAAACTGAGGCACAGTGGGGTAAGTGAGATCGCATAGCGGATGGGGGAGGCCGGTTTGGAATGCAGAGCTTCTTGTTTCAAAGCCAGGGCTCTGCCAAAGCACTCGGTGGACCCTTGGCCCCACTCCCCTTATTCTGTAGAAGAGAATAACCCCGTCTAGAGAGGTTCAGTGACTTGCCAGAATGGCAGCTCCTTGGTGGCACGGTTGATGTCAGTGTTCTCACAGGGAACGAAAGTGCACACGGGCTTTTGTTCACCAAGTGGTGCCGTGCACACGTACAGGCCGCGGTGTCTTAATATTCATGCTGCTCTCTGAGAGAATGCTCCCTCAGTATCCTACACCTAGATATGTCCCGCTTGGAGTAAACTGCGCGGAGAAAATCCACATTTGCATATATTACAAATTAGGAAGGAGTTAATGATTCACTTCATATGTTGACTGAAGATTCACCACACAATTCTCTTATAGGGCAAGCTCCTCTAGAGTTGTTCATGATGATTCAATTTACACAATATTTCAGGCATGTGTATACTTCATAAAGGAAGACACACACGAAGTGCCGAGTGTCCCATCAGCTTTAAGTCAGTGAAGTTTCTGCACTCTCTTTGGGAGGCCGAAGCCATTCACCCTACCGGCTCATGTACAATTTATCAACTTTCTCTTTGCAGCCCACTCACTGATTCCTCCCTTCTAAGTTCAATCAGAGAACAGGGACTGATGTAATGGGCGCGGTTTCAGTTAAAAGAACTTTCTGCGGGGTAAACTCGGGACCTGTACTCCTGAGCTGATCCACTGGGGAGACCTTGGGACGAGAAACTTCCAGTGGGGCACTGCGGGCGCCTGGGGAGACAGATGGGCTGCTCGGAGCCGTCTCATTATATGGCCCAAGGGCTGTATTTGCTTAAACTCAGAAAGGCTTAAATTCAGAAAGGCTGGACATGGAGCACGGGCCTCCCGCGACCCTTCTAGCCCCGCAGCCGCGCCACCCGACCAGCCCGCCGCCTGCCTGGTTCCTCGCCTCCTCCGTACTCACTGAGGGCCGCCACCGGCAGGATTGGCCGCTGCCTCCTCCATCCCCTCCATCCCAGGACCGGCGAGCCCTCCTCTGGCCCCCTCTCCTCCTCAGGCCCCGGGGCCGGGCTCCGCTCCTGGCTCCGCGGGCAGCCCCGGGCCCGGGTGGGGTCTGGCCGCGGCCTCCCTCGGGGTTGGAGGAGGGAAGTGGGTCGGGTGGGGAAGGCAGTGGCATCGGCTGCTAGCTCACGGCTGCGCCCCGGAGAGGAAAGAAGCCAAGCCGGGTGCCTTCCAGGGCCGGGACGGGGAGAGCGCGCGCGGAGCGCAGACGGAGTGGAGCGGAAGGGGCTGGAGCAGCGGGGCCAGCCCCGCCCGGCCTCGCCCCCACGGCAACCGCTGCAGCCGCGGCCGCTCCGCTGCCCGACGCCGGAGCCCCAGGGAGCGGCTTCTCCGGCGGCGGCCAAGGAGCCAGCGCCTAGCACACGTCAGAGGGGCGGAGGACAGGCGAGGCCCGGGCCGAGTCCGGGAACGACGCCTGGGCCCTGCGCGCGGACGCAGGGCGCTCGGCGGGACTGACCCCTCGCGGCCGGCGGCGGACCCCGAGCGGCTGCGGGCAGCGCAGCCCTGGGATGAGGCTCAAGGGGAGCAAAAGCTAAGAAAACAGCACGTTCTTCCCCAGCTCCGCGGGAATGCATGTAACCCTACACCCCGGTCTGGGGGTGAGGCTCGACTAACCCGGTGGAAGCTAAGGAATGCCCTTTGTTTAGACAGCCTTTCCAGACGGACGTCCCCATCAGCTTAGGGCACCGTTTCCTGCGAGGTCAAAGTCATTCGTTTCTGCTATGCAGAGGCACGAGGGTAGCCTGAGTAGAGGGGGGTTCCCTCATTCTGACAGGCCAAGGGGAGAGCCTGGTGCCTGCTTTGCCAGCCGCCTGGTGTAGGGACCGGTTCTGGGGGTTCTGGGGGCTCCTGCAGACACCTCGTCACTTTTTCCAGACCTGGGAGGAAGTAGCAGCAAAGGGCTTCGCCCGCAACGGTGGCCCAAGTCACCTGGAGCTTTCCTTCGCTTTCTACCCAGAGAGGAGCGGGAGCCTCACCTATTCCCAAACCTATTTTTCCACAAAGGATGGGAAACAAGAGAGTTAAAACCCTGGAGATTCCGGAAATCTGTCTACCGTGAGAAGGTGCTCATTCATCTTCCCGGCAGCCAGCAGGCTTCTCCCCGGAGCACGAGTGGCTTTCCTGTTTGCACTTGTGCAGTGCGTCACCACCTGGATGACAGGCACGGGAGCAGTGAGGACAGTGCAAGGAGAGAAGCGTGGTGCCGGTAGAGGCCAAGGACGTTTCCAGAGGAGGCCTGCCTCTTGCCTTAGGAGTTCCCCTGCAGGGGGTGGGGCATCTGGGCAGGGCCAAAGCCCCCGGGCCTGAGAGCAGCTGCCTGGGGAGCTGCGGTGGAACAGTCTCCGGCTAACTGAGAAACCCGGGAGAGCACCCTGGGCAGACCCTCTGTTAGAACAGGCCCGAGGGCCCACAGCCCTCCTGACGGGGAGCCCTCACAGAGTCCCCACCTCTCGCCCCCGCATATTCCCAGAGCAAGTGGTTTCTCCAACAGGGCACACTGCTCCTTAGTCTTGATCATTTCATAATAGAGTAAGGTACCATTTAGGAAGGTGTACTGTGCCCTCGCATTGGGCTAAGCACATTGCAATCCTTATCTTATATGGTGCCCTTAAGAGATGGGTACTGTTTACTGTCTCCTCTCTACAGGTGAGCAAACTGAGTTAGGTGATCTGCCCAAGGTCACAGAGCTAGTAAGTGGCCAGCCTTCTGGAGTCTGAGACCCTCACACCAACCACATTCAATCTGGTATGCTTTAGTTTAAAAAAAGCAAGGAAATTCTGAAGTGCTGTAGTAGTCAAAACATGCAGCTCAGCCACCATGGTCTGGCCCTTTCTTTCTGGGTTCTCTCTGCCTTTCTTATCCCTGCCATTCAAGGTGAAATCATTCCTCTCCTTGTGCAATGCCAAACCTAACAACAACAATGCCATTGTTATTATCAGGGACTGCCTATGAGCTCAGGTACTCCACAGAGGATCTGTTAGATCTTTACAACAACCCTGCAGAGTGGGTATAGGGTCTCCCCACCTTAGGAATAAGGAAATCAGGGTACACAGAGATGAAGGGATTTGCTTGGGGCCACACAACTGGTAGAGTAGAATCTGAACCAATCCTGTCTGGCTCCAAGACCTTCTGCCTTGTTTCCTCCTACCAGAGGCATCTCGGGACTCAGACTCTTAGAGGTAACTTTTGTAGGACTCCTACCTCGGCCCCCCTCCCCCAGAAGTTAATGATCTGCCAGGCAAGTTTCTGAAAGTTCCAGCAAAGGCTTAATGTTTAAAAGAAACCTGCTCCCCAAACTTTTGAGAGGCAAATAATCACCTTCGGCTTACTCATTAAATTTATTTTACACTTAATATAGGGGATCAGAGTGTCACATCTATATAGCGCCTTTAAAATGCCACAGGTTGCCCTGGCTGGCGTAGCTCAGTGGGTTGAGCGCAGGCCTGCAAGCCAAACGATCACGGTTCGATTCCCAGTCAGGGCACATGCCTGGGTTGCAGGCCAGTTCCCAGCGGGGGGGCGCACGAGAGGCAACCATACATTGATATTTCTCTCTCTCTCTCCTTCCCTTCCCATCTAAAGATAAATAAATAAAGTCTTGAAAAAAAAATGCCACGTTTAAAAAAATGCCACGTTTAAAAACACCAATAAGCAAATCCTCAGAATGCAATTGACTTATGAAGACCCTCGCATGTTTGAGGGCACTTCTTGTACATCTGGATTCTCTTGGGTCCAGCAAATATCCGTTGAGCTCCTACTGTGTGCCAGGCACTGGGGATGGGGACTGTCCTTGAGAAATTGCTGGGCAAGTGGAGCAGGGGAGAACAGGCACAGACTTTCTATATCTGTACTCCCATTGAGGGTAGCATAGGGTGGTGATGGTGGTCCATTCACAGAAACAGATTAAGGTGTGTGTTGGGTGGGAGGGGTTTTCAGAGGGAGCCAGGTCTTATAGAATCAGCAGGAATTAGGCAGACTGAGGGTGGGAGGAGGGGAGGAGGAGGAGAGGAGGAGGGGAGGAGGAGGCATTTCAGATGGAGAGATTAGCATAAACACAGGCAGCGAGGTGTGAAACTGCCTGGTTTCAGTATTACTAACTATAGACGTTAGGAGGGCCGAGGCTGCAGAGCAAGGTGGTGTGGCCTGCTTGAGGATCTCTGGGGCAGGGTGAGGAAATTACACTCCATCCTATGAAGTGGGAATCCCTAGAAGGTGGTCTACGCTGGGGCTACGTTAGTGCCCAGGTGGTCTACGTTAGAGCCAGGTGTGTATATGGGGAATGGGGTGGGAGGGACACCCCTGCCATCCCTCTGCTGGACTGCCGGAAGGAGCTGGTCCAGCCAGACACCTGAATTTTCTGGTTGCTCCTGTCTTGGTTGGGGGCCATATGGTCTGTGGCGCACCCAGTGGGGATGCTGCCCTCTGCCCTGGGGCCTTCACTCAGGCCTCCTGATTTCTTTTCTAGCGCAGGCCCAACGGGAGCGTTGGTGCAGTCTCCCGTGCACCTGCCTCTGCTCTGCTTGGAGCCCTCCCATGACTTCCCAAGGGCTGGTCAGCCCCGTGCCTGTGCAGACTTTCCTGGGATGCCGGTGAAAGGCGGGCTGATTTTGAGGTCTCACCTATGAAGATTCTGATGGCTTAGGCTGGATTATGGCCCGGGAATCTGCTTTCCAGTAAACTGCCCAGGCGGTTCTGAGATCCAGTCAGTTTTGAGAAGCACACGTCCTGGGGTTAAAACGCAAGCTCTTTTGTATGGTACACGGCCCCTCCTGCTTCAGCTCTCGCCACCCCAGCAGCCTATCCTGTGCACCTACCATATTGAATTGCTACCAGTTCCCTTGACCGCCACTCTGATCCACAGCTCCTTGCCCTTGCCCAGGCTTTCCCTCTGCCTGGGACACCCTGCTTCACTCCACACACACGGAGCAATGCCTCCTGCTCAGGGAAGCCTTCCCACCACCCTCCAGAGGCTTCCCGACCTGGGTAGCGCGCCCTGGGCTCACTGCTGAAGCCAGAGCACTGAAGGCACTGGGTTGTCAACATCTGACACTTCACAGAGTGCTTCCTGATCTGTATCTTTGTTCCTGGCCCCTCACATGTACTGAACACATAAAAGGTATTGACTAAATGCCAGATGGCTAAATGGAAGAAAAATATCCTTATCGGGGTAGAATGCCTAAAAGGAGAAGTGGGGAAGGCACTGCTTGCTGAAAGAATCAAGGCCATTTCCAAAGGATTCGGTTCATTCACTCAGTATGGCGGGTGTATGGCTGGTCCTGCCCCAGGGCCTGTGATGAGTCCCTCGGCTGGTGGGGCCAGGATAGCACCTGGGCTTCCTGACTGGCTCTGGCTTACACCTGAGGCACAGGCCTCCTCACCCCAGCCTCTCTTCCTTCTTCCCCAAATAGTCATTGATCACAGATAGCAGGGTGGGCTTTCACTTCAATACTTCAATTCTGAGTGAGCCTGGAGATTCGAAGATAAAACAGCTATCGGAAGAAGAAATGGATGGGGGCAGGAAGAGGAGAAGATAATGAGAAAAAAGCAAAAACAGGCTGGGCGAGGACACCAGGGCCAGGCAACATGACAGCAGGGCACCTTCAGAACGCAGCCACCCTATTTCCTTGCTATGCCTCTCTGTATACTCCCACACACACACACACACACGTGCGTGCGCACGCGGGCCCATATGTTTACCATGTTCTCCTATGCCACACCTGCCCGACCAAACCCTGAGGGGAACAGAAGTGGGGGTCTCACCTGGCCAGGGTCAGGCTGTACCATGCCCCCAGGCTGGCAGGCAGAGAGCCCACTGGGATTGGACAGGGGCCTTCCCTGGAGACACGGGCTCCAGATTTCACTGCCTTTGATGTCCACTCACCCTCTACCTACCCTGACTCTGCTAGGCAACTGTTCCCACGCCTTAGCCCATACTGCAGTGTTTCAGTTCACAATCCTAATCATAGCGAAATGACTGAGATTAGGGAACTATTTTAATGTTGTCCCTCTTCCTCCACCGTGCTGCTCAACGGGGGGCCGTCATCACCAGGACACCGGACTTTGACCTGTCTGTCAATCAATAGTCACTGTCATCTTGGCCAAGTCAATTTGCTCATAACAAAATGAGAATAAACTCAGGGAGAAAGATATCGGAGGATGACTGAGACCCAACGTCATGTGTGTGATGATTTTTGATCTTGAGAAAAAACGGAAAGCGATTGGTACTACATTAATTATTTTCTTATGGCATATGAGATATTATGAAAAAGTGTATTAGTACAGTCCTTGCACCAGTTATTCAATTAAAAGTGACACAATAGAAATATCTTTTCCAAATCCAACATCTTAACAGCCAACATATTACAAAATGGGGAAACTCCACAGCGGTCCTATCAAAATTAGGGACTAAACAGGTATGTTTTGCATAACCACTTCCATTTAACAATGGGCTATCAGTTCTGAAATGTATGATTATTAAAAAGGAGTATAATTCTAATGTATGACTATTTTAAAGAGATATAAAATCTTTATACTTTGTAGACGATATGGTTGTTTACTGTGAAAAACCTGAACATTTAATTTGGTTGAGGGTCAAGTTCAGGCCTGGGTATAAGCTTAATGAAGCGAGACACTGGTAATGAGGACAGTAGAAATGCATTTTACTTGCTGAAACTCTTGACGGAGGCTTTCACTCAGGACTGACGCACCGGGATCCTGGGTTGTGAACACTCCTTCCCACAACGCTCCCCTCCCACATCCGCAGGGACAGCAGTCAAACACTGCCATCTGCCTCACACTGTCCTTTCTGTGAAAGGCAGATTCCAGCACATGCGTTAGAGCAACAGTGCCCGTCTTTGATAGTCCCCAACAATCCTCCACGTCAGACTTTGCCCAGGAAGGAGCTAAGACTCAGGGAAGCCTGGGAATCTGCCCACAGTCACAAGGCTGGGGAGTGACCCAGCCCCCCGCCCCACTCCAAGCCTGGCAAGCACATTTCTGGCCAGTTGTAGCACGGATTAGCTTCCCGCACATGTTCCCACCAGACCATGGCTTTCAGATGGGCACCCCCCCAAAATGCTCCCCTCTCAAGTCAGAGCCTCCCCAACCCCACTAATGCTTAAAGGGAAACAAGGCTTTTGCCAAGGTGCAGGGAGAAATTGTCCTCACGCATGGAACACAGCTGCTTACTGCACCCCCTCCCACACATCCGGTGGCAAGCAGGGAGGGAGGAAGGTCTGGCGGTATCAGTGGCGTTCTAACCTAGCCAAGCAGAGTGGCTCAGTGTTGGGGGAGGGAGGGTCTCCCCAGAGCGTGAGAAGTGACTTTGGGCAGAAGGGAAGGAGAGCGCATTTTGGCTGCTTGGAAGGTAGTGCCACTGCCCCGCTGCCCTGGAAATCCCTGTGCCTCATCTGTTCTGGCCTTTTTGTGTCTCTTCTCTGGACTGAGCACCTGAGTCTGCTCTGGCAAACGAGCCCGGTGTCTGCTTATCGTGCTGCTGCAGCCCCTTGAACACACTGACGCAAGGAAATGGGAAGTCAGCGTGGAGCCCGGCAGACCGCCCACTTCTGGCTGGGGATGCTGCTTGCCAAGGTCTGAAGAGCAGTCCTGTCCTCTTTCTCCTAGAGGCATCATCGCTGACCACGGCCGGGACACACACCTGGGAGTCCTCACCAGCAGCCTAGGCTAGATGTCTGCAACTGGCTTGGGCCAGGACACGTGGGCTTCCAGGGGAATGGACCAGAGGCCGCTGCCTTCGGGGCCCAGGTGAGCCTTTCACCCATGTGGAGGCTGCCCTCAGGCCTCTCCTCCTGTGGACTAGCTCCTTGGAGGGCCTTTGGGAGCAAAGCCCTCTTGAAGCCCCAGGCTGTGCAATGCCTCATCCTGTGGGGCTCCTGCCACCCCGTGCCCGCTTGCCCTCGGCCAGCCTGGAGGTTTTGCTGAGGACACAAATGAACCTCGGAAGAGGCCTCTCTCTGAGCAGAATTCCCTCTACTTCTGCAGGGAAAGACCCAACTTTGAAAAGGGCCAGGGTGAGGCTCTGGCAGCTTGGATTCAGCTCTGGGTAGGCTCCATCTACTTGTGGGAACACGTGCTCAGTCTCCTCACCTGGAAATGGTGGGCTGGACTAACAGATCCCAAACTGAATTCCTCAGAACCGCAGGGTCCCATGAGGGACTCATAGGTCTCCTATGAGAAAGAGAACTCAGGTCCAGTAAGTTTGGGCAGCTAAGGTAGGTCATCTCATCCTCATAGCAGGTCTTTAGGCTCAAAAGCATTTCAAAGGCTCAGGGAAGTCCTGAAGTGAAAAGAGAACAAAAGAAAACCAACCCAGTTTGCCTTTGTTAACCCTGGTTTCCCTCAGAAGAGCAATGAATGCCCTTTGGGAGACACTTTAGGGACAACCTGGTACTGATATTCATTCTTAGGTTCATTCTTGCTGGGATTGTCTGGGTTTCTCAGCCCCGGGGGCGGAGCAGGCAGTCACCCCACCGAAAATTCCAAGACCCCCCAGGAAGAGCCAGGCTGTCAGCAGAGGAGCCTCCCTTGGGGCAAGTGGCAGTCCATCCCAGCTGTATTTTATTTTAGAAAGTCTAGTGCTAGGAGATCCAGAAGAGGAGACTTCTTTAAAAAACAAAACAAAACTCAGTCTCCACCCTGATTCTTTGTAAATCTGATTATGCAAATGCACCTTAAAACTAATAGCCTCAGTTTGCCCATCTGTCAAAAGGGAGAACTAGACAGACTTGGCTGGCTCTCCCTCAGCATTAGCCCTCAGAACAGAAGTTTTCCAACCTGGGCTTCCCAGACACCTCATGAAGAGCATAAGCTATTTTCAGTACTCAAAAAAGTATGGTCCTGGCTGGAGTGGCTCAGTGGATTGAGCATGCGCTGCGAACCAAAGGGTTGCCGGTTCGATTCAGTCAGGGCACATGTCTGGGTTGAGGGCCAGGTCCTGGGTTGGGGGCCATGTGAGAGGCAACACATGGATATTTCTCTCCCTCTCTTTCTCCCTCCCTTCCCCTCTCTCTAAAAATAAATAAATAAAATCTTAAAAATAAAAAGAAGTCTAATGGATATTATACATTTACCATGAGAAGTATCTTTGGGTTTGATTGGTATAACATCAATTCAGTTTGACACCAGTTGTCATGGGGATAAGGGTTATTATGCAATAAATATGGTTGGTTTGTTAGACAAAATCTTTACAAACTTAGAGTACATGGAAGTAATATAAGGATCAAGTAACACAAGGATAGTGAATAGGTAAGGAGCTACTGACTCAAGAGGTTGGGTCCAAAACCAGTTTAAAAGTATGACGGTGGAGAGCAAAGGGGTGGATGGGATCCAGGGGAGTTAGGGAGCTCCGTGGGAAGACGCTGCCCCAGGCAGCCTCTGGGGTACATCCAGGGCTGTGGGCAGAAGTCTGTGTTTAATGGTGAAGTGGCTGTGACACCGTGGCCCTTTTCAGAGCAGACTGGGGAAGGGTCTCAGCTGGCGGAGACAGGGTCTCGAGTGCCACCTCTACTGAGCTGAGAGCAGTGATCTCAGAGTCCCCAGGTCAAAGTGGACTCTATACAACTTATTAGAAAGCCTTCTGGGAATACCAGTGCCTGAGGGTTTTCAAGCATTTGAGCTCAGCCACAGCTGGAAAAGCGCCATGTGGTTGATGGCTGTTTACCCTCTAAGAAGCTGCTCACCCAGAATCGCCTCTCTGGTTTCCTACTCCCTTTTCTCCGCTTGGGCTCTCCCCCAAGGTCAGCCCTATTTTGTGGTAACCTTGGGAGCTGAGCCCAGGAGACTGGCTCTGGCCCCAGGAGAGTAGTGAAAATCATGGTCGGTAGATCCCTACAGGTCACCAAAAAGGGGGTTATATTTTTCTAATTCTTCAATATGAAGCACCTAAGACAAAAAGATCTTTCTCTTGCTAATACTGATACTGCTAATAACATCTCTTGCTAAGAGTTGGGCCACTTAGGACTAATGAGAGAACTGAGGTGGATTCCATCTGCCCCAGGACCTAAACCAGGCTGCTGGCATTAGCTAACTGGCTAAAGCTGAAAAGGGTGTTTCTTTAGGTTATTGAGAACGAAAACATTTCATTGTGTGTTTTTTAAATTATGTGACCTGATAAATAAATGCGTATGTGGGGTGGAGGAGTTAGCTATTAATTAAAATGCAGAGGAAAACATGGGTCAAAAAGATTATTGGGTGTACTGTCTCTACTGCATCCTTCCAGATTATCTATTTTACAATTCTCTACGTTGCAGAATGACTGTTAGTAATTCCAATGAATTGCCTATTGTATTTGGTGGAATTGCCCCATGAATATTGATCAGTTTTGCTGATTTTGCATTTGTTTGTAAATTTTTCTCAGTGTTCCAGATCTCTTATACGTGTGTGTGTTTTGGATTGTCTTTTCAACAGGTTGTAAACTTTCACTGATCATCTCGTTAATGACAAATCCGACACATGTTCATTTTGTAGCTATAGGAGAAGCACTATTATGCCCTTTTAAAAATTACATTTTGATGCATCCACAGAGAAGGGGTCATGTTGAGGACCAGAGAGAAGGCAGCCAACTGTGAGCCAAAGAAAGAGGCTCCGATCCTCTGGAACACATCTTATAAAGGTGACCAGCGTGCTAGCCACCTCTTGCTCATCTGACCCAATCAATATAATGTAATTGATGTAGTGGGTCAATGTGAAGTTCTGTGGATATCCAGCTGGTCCAGATCTTTTTGGACTTACTATAGCCTTCGGGCAGAACTGCTCATATATATTGTCATTTCTGTGGAAATGTGAATTGTTTCTGATCCTCTGGAATGCCTTCACCAAGTCGATGGCTAAATACCATATGCTTGAGGTGGTACTGATCTGGGCTAGTGAAGATACTACGTTTGGCACTGTGCCTGAGCCTACGGTTGTACTTGATTGAGCTTGAGATGGTCTGCAGTGACTCTTCCTAATCCAGTTTCTCCAGGGACCAGATTGGTCAAAAAAACAGGGATGGAGAGGAGAAGAAAGATAGATAGAATACAGCAATAATCTCTATTCTCATCTCTCCCCATGTATGCCTAGAGGAAAGGTTATTCTGAGAGACTTTCACTTGGCCTTTCCCAGCGTAGCTCTTATTTTGCAGACTAAGGATGCAATGTGGGGGTTTGGCCAGCTGCCAAATAGGTCACCCCAATTATGTTACCTGAGTAAGTAACCTTAAGTGCCCGTGGGGAGGATCTAGGGGGATCATTACGGTGTATACTTGCCCTGATACTGCCGTGCTGCTCCTCCTACAGACCCAACCACCGTTCTCGTTAATGGTTCTGGGGCTGAAAACCGGCTGAGGTTTGGAAACTGGGCAAGGGGTTGTGACATTTTTTGGGGGTTAACTGCCCTCAGCCTCCTGGGTGCCCACATTTTTTCCCTACTAATATAAGCTGAGAGATGCGATTTGGGTTCCTGCCGTCACCTTTTCCATGTGTCTAAGTCCCATGCTAGTAGCAGCAAGTTTGCTCCAACTCTTGGAATCCTTGGTAGGGACTTAAGTTCTGTATCTTGGGGAGCCCTTTCAAGTCAAGTTCTGCTCTATTTAAACTTACATGCTGGTCCCTTCAAGCACCCCCAGGACCTCCTCCAGCTCCTGCCAGTACATGCTGTTAGCTTGGGGCTCCTTCAGTGTGCAGTCCCCATTCTCCCCAGCAAGCCCAGCCAGCATGGCCCCGACGGAGTCATGGAGGGTCCTGAGCCGTGCACATTTTCTTGCACGGGGCAGGACTCTTTAATGTCTCCCATCATTGACGGAATGGGACAGGGAGCCAAAATCTTTGTGTGTTGGAGGTGGAGGTGGGGGAGATCCAACCAGATGTTGCATCTGAGGAGTCGGATTTTCCCAATCAGGGCTCTGACCTTGCCTAACAGGCCTGCCTTGATTGGGTTTAACTGACTTTGCAATTCTGCTGCTCTCCTAAGTCCTGGGCTTGGTCCTCACTTTCTCTTCCTTCCCACTGGAGGGGATGGGAGCTTCTTGGTATGCAACCAAAGAGGTCCTCTGGTTCCACACGTGGCTTTCCATTGCCTGGTACCGATCCTCCGCTGTTTGTTATCCTTCTATTGGCATCGATGGCACTGAGCAAAAGCCCGATCTCATTGCTCTGTGGCTACTATCTCCCCTGTAAGTCTCAAATGCTGAATACATTGCAAGTCCATGTCTTCCTCAGTATACCATCCCAATTCACCACCAGTGACTATTTTAACAATTGAAAGGAAGAGAAGGGAAGTGGTTGGCTCAAGAGAGAGGACTCCTGTGAAAAGCAGGGAGCTAATTTGTTACTATTTAGTTTTAAAAAAAATCCCACGGGCCGTCTTCCCTGGGGGCAGAGGACAAGTTCCCAGAAAGCAGCAGTCAGTGGGACCCAGCCTGATGGAGAACCTATGGCTGTGCGTGCGTGTGGTGGGAGGGCAGAGGGTGTTCTCCGATTTTCTTTAAAACAGCTATTACATTCTGATCTTGACCAAACACAGCTTTTGAAAGAAGCAATAACTCACAAGCTACTTTCTAGTTTTGGCTGCAAAGCAGGTAAGCCCCACCTCCTTTTCAAGGAGAGTGAAGGTGGGCTATAGTCAGTCAGAACTGGGTGCTAGTCCTAGGTTCAGCGGTTACTGCAGCACCCAAGGCCTGTCACTTAACACTGGTTCTCCTCTGTAAGCGTAGCTAGGCAACACTACGTGATGTACACTGATGCACCTTGCCTGTGGGAGGCAATGAGGGCGAGCAGACTGCTCTGCTCTGGAGGAACCTGGTCTGTTCTTGTGGGTCCACAGAACAGACCTGTAGCACGTCCACAGGATGAAGCAGCACCCGAGTCAAGTTTTCACACGGGATCGAAATGAGGCAACTGACCAGCTGGCCAGTAGGTAAGCATTCCTAAGAGGCACAGCCTCTGCGCAGTCAATCAAAGAGGCCAACTACCTCCTAACTTTACTCGGCAGCTCATCTACTGAAAGGATCTAGAAGTTGCCTTTTAGTTGAACAAATATTTATTAAGCCTCTACTACTAAAAGTTCAGAACATTTTTAGTAAATATGATTTCGTGTGACTTCCTGGTGACAACGAAGCACATGTGGAAAAACGATGTCTCTTCTTGGCTGACTTGTATTGCCACTAGTGCTCCGGACCAGCCAAGCCTGCGGTGGCACTGCCCCACGAGGAACCCGGGGTATGTCTTCATGGGCACGATCACCGGCAGCAGGGCACACAATCTGCCCAGCAAGGCTTTTGACTAGGGCTGCTGGGGAAGGGCTTAAAGTTTTCTAAAGAATCTATGGAAGTGCAGAAAAATATGTCTAAATCCAATAGTTGACAGGAATAATCTTCGGTGAACTGATATTTGACCTATCTTTGGAACTTCCTCATAGAAAGGATACAAAAGCTCTGATTAACTGAAATTTTTTATTTTACCAACTCATCTGGTAAGAAGGCAATGTTTAAGAAGCCACAAATAAACAAATTTCTGTTTACTTCATACAATATATACTACTTTTAAATTCAGTAAAGTGGCAAAGGATTGGGGAATTAAAATTAATTAGCTTCTCCCGGATTCTGTTACCTGCCTGTTTCTCTTGGGTTACTTGTTTTTTCTTTACCCTATAAACTTACATTCTACTTTATTTTAAAAGATTTTTATTTATTTTTAAAGAGACGGAGAGGGAGAAAGAGAAGGAGAGAAAAGCACTGATGGGTTGCTTCTCATATGTGCCCTGATAGGACCGAACTCGCAACCCAGGCATGGTCCCTGACTGAGAATCAACCCTGTGACCCTTTGCTTTGCGGGATGATGCTCCAACCAAATGAGCCCCATCGGTCAGGGAATATTCTACTTTATAACAAAGTAAAATAGCATAGTAAACCTATTGCCAAAATCGTACATGAACATTGGTTATGCCATTCACTTATGCAGAAAAGGAGCCACAGGGCTGCCCAAGTTGGAGCAAGGGAGAATGCTATTATCATCCTCATTCTCATTCAGCTATGCAGTCAATGCAAAAATATATTAATATTCGGGGGACGCTTCATTTTATAAAGATAAACACTAGTTGAACTTGGAGGCTGATGTGTTTGTTAACTATAACATTTAAGTGTTTTCTGGGTGGGAAGCTGTCCCTAGTTGTTAAAAGAGAAGTATATCCATTCAGATAACACATTCCTAATAAGTAGATTTTAAGTGAATTATAAGAACAGTTTTGGCACTCTGAAGTTCTGAAGAAATAAATCTTGACAGATATGATATTTTTATTTTTAAAAGGATGAACTAAAAGCCCAGAGTATCATCTGCCTAGGAAGGGGTGAAGAGGACTCTCTAATTGGAGAAAAGTTAGCTTACCCGGGAGTGGACATCTAATAACGAGACAGTCTGGCCTTTTCGGCAGTGGTTTCAGATAAGTAGTCTAGAAATAATTTTATCACCTTTCCCTGCTTAATTCCATAAAACTATAATGATAGGAACTCAATAAGTGCATACTAAATTTTTAAAAATTCAAAAACGTACTAATTTTCTTAGGAAGAGATGGGAAACTAGAAAAAGAAGTAAATCATAAAGTATAAAATTGGTCATTATTATTCTCATAAACTTAGAAGAAAGATTTCATCAAAAGCGTCCACATAAAGATATAAGTCATGAAGCACAGTCCCAAGACCCTGGACATGTCTGAGACCAGTGAACAGAGCGTGGCCTCTGGGAAATCATCCGGGATTGCACCCTCGGCTGGTCAGGCCTTTGTCTTTTTATCTACGAACTGAGATAACTGTCAACCCATGTATCTGAGATGCTATATGTTCAAAAAATGTATAATACTATATGCATACGAATGCTGAGTATGTATTAATATCAGATTTTAGGAAGGGGTATTAAGTATCTAGTGATTCAGATATACTTACAACTTACCTTGGATTTGGTCTGGAAACTCCACACTATCACATTCTGATTTAGCCTACATAGAAATAGAGTAAGAACAGAGCTTGTGGTATTAAAATAAAAATGCTTTTATGCTTTAGCCCATAAAATGTTTTTCTTTTTGCATTTTGAGTATATTCATCTTAGGGTTAGTTAATTTAAATTTTTTTCCTAGACAGACATACATAAGGAGTATGTAACTAATCCAGGAATTCTACAGAAAGTTCTATGTTCCCACACAGGGCATGGCTATGTGGTGACAAAAGGTGTCCAGCTCCCCAAAATATACCTGAACATATCATTTCACCTAATACTTGAGATTCTTTGTGTGACTAAAAACAAAGAAGTGACCTGTTACATCAATCCCATTAGTTTAAAGTCACAATTCATAAATTACCTAAAGAAAAATAGGTCATTTAAGATTATTTTTTAACTTAACAAAAGCGTTAAAACTTTTTTCACTGTTGAAGTCTGTTTGACCTAAGCCCTTTTATAAGTTAGTCCTAAGAGGAAGCATGTTCAGGAATCGAAGAAACCCAGAGAGAAAAACACAATCACAAACCATCTGCCAGTGACAAAGGAGTCAGCAGACTGTTGGAAAACAGAGAGCTTGTAATAATGAAAAAAGGACAGAGTTTTATAACCAATCACTTATTTTCTTTTAAAAACACATAACCACATTAAGTTTTTGCTTTATACAACCATCTAGAAACTACAAAACAGTACCACATTGTGCATTTAACCTACTTATCAAGAAGGGAACTCCACACTTCATAAGAATTCTACCCATATAAGGAAAAAGGAGACAGCTAACAGCATAGTCACAGATACAACATGAGTCCAAGCAAGCATCAATTCTTTGACGTCACCTTTTCCATTTACCAGAGTAGAGAGAGTGAGAAAGAAAGCAAGGGAGAAAAAAGAGGGAAAGAAGCACCCACAGAGAACTAATCACATTCCATAGTTACTTTTGACAACTATAGCTCAGGGTTTCATAGAATGGTATCATTTGACCAACACAATGTGGTAGGGGGTGAAAGGAAACATGAGTAGAGGAAGAGGGTTTGAAAAAAAAAAACAGGTATATTTTACACCCTACTTCCCTCCTAAATACTTTTCATTGATACAAGCTTCTGTGCTAATCTGGAAAATAGCAAGAAATTAATCTTTGCAACGTCATCAAGCTTAAGAGTTCTGTTCTTTTTGAAAACCTTGAGTGGCTCACATTTTTATAGTTCAAAACAATAACAATGTCACGATCAATGACTCTTTTGAGATTCCCCACCATCTTTCTGATTATTCCCACCATGCTGGTGTGGCTATAGGACAACCAGGGGAGCGTGGATGAGGATTTCCGAGATCACGATAAAGGGTGAGTGAGATGGAATCCTTGCTCTTTCTTAGAAGTCCATGTCTTTCTGGTAGTAAGTCTTCCTCCTCCTGATCGGTGGCAGTACAGAGGACAGGGCACAGAAAGAGCTAAGGTAATATGGTGGAAGTTTAGTCAAGTAACTGGGTGGAAGGTATACAGATGAGACTGTGTAATTAGCAGACACACTGAATCAAAGGCAAACAATTGGTTATTTGATTGTCCTTCTTAGGTTGATGGCACCATAAAAAAAACTGAAGGTGGCTTTGATTTAATAAAACAAACCAAAGGTCTGCTACAAGGTAACACACATTAGATGAGAATTACTATACTGATCCTCTCAGGGTAAACTCTCATCTTGTCCCTCTTCCTTCCTCTTCCACAGTAAGTAAGCTAATGCATTCTGGAAGGCTATTTTAAGGGGCAACTCAATAAAAGAGTTTTGCCAATTCATACCAGAAAGGCATTATGAGCCATTCTGATGAGCAGGCTCCTCTCCATTCCCAGGCAAACTTCTCACAGCGCTCAAATTAAGCTCTTCCAAATCTAAGAAGATGCTTTTACTTTTTCATATTTGGTGGGAGGAATGTGGTTTAATGCTAGTAAAATTATTAGTTTTTTTAGCACTGATGAGCACAAATTTCTTATGCTTTAATATAATCAATTCTATCCCAAATTACCACTGTGCTCTGACATTGTATAGATTGAAATTCAATGCAGTAAGTTAGCTTTTAAGATTTACTATCACTGATGACTCAAATGCAGAAATGTATGTTCAAGTAATTTATAAAATCTCACCTTAACTCCCTTTGCTTCAGCTTATCATCGCAAGCCAAAAATAAAATTTAGATGCACCATACACAGAAAATGAACTAAGCTGATAAGTTTGATTTATCCTTCACCTGACTTTTCCTGAAGTTCTACCCGAACTTTTATTGTCTTAACCTAGTGACTACAGATCTTATATATGGTATTGACTTTTTACTTAGATTAGAGAGAAGCCTGTTGATTTTGCAGTTGAGAAAGCCATAGATTCAACATGATTATTTTTTAAATCTGAAAAGCTATCTTAATTTAAATAATTTAAATGCTATATAGCAAGAAGTACTAACTTTTTAAGAAAGGCAAATTTTATGCAATCTATTAAAGAAAATAACTTGGAATTTGTTTACCAAATAAAGTGCAATAACTTTAGAGAGTTCTAAGTTTTTGAATAAAATAATGCCATGGATAGGGTTATTTTCTAAATGATTTTCCTTAGACTAAGAAATTTCTCTAGTCATTACTTAGAAAATTACATTTGGCATAAAGAACTATTTCCTGAATAATGCAGAGTAATGGAAAAAGATGGCAGGGAAATAAAGGCAGGTCTTTACCAGCTACAAAACCACTGAAGGGAGAGACAGCAAGGCATCACCTCTATGCCATGGAGCTCACAGACCTTCCTAACTGCCCTGCATCTGTTTCCAAGTTCCAACATCCTCTCTCTCTTCTCTGCCATCGCCACATTATTCGATTTCTCTTTAACTAATGCCTGTATGATTCAGTAATAAACTACTTCCTTGGATTCTTAATTCGTATTAGTTTACCTGATAAGAAAGGATGAACTGCTTTCTCTAGTTATCATGAATGTATTTCGGTCAAACCATAATGGATTTTACTTCTAGTAAAATCTCGGTTCGTTTCTTAGAACTGTCATGCTGAGAACACTGGGAGGCCATGGATCCTAGGGGCGGGCCCATTCTCCGTCTTTCAGAGTCCACACAGGTTACTGCTGAGGCGGCTGGCCTTCTCTCGCATCATGGCTTCCAAATTGGAAGCACTTTCTGAGGGAGAAAAATGTCGATGCTGGAAAAGAAAGTTGCACATGGGTTTTCAACTTCTTTCCAATCTTAAAAACAATCTAATCAATAACCTAATTAATCTTTGATTATTTTGTTGTCTCTCTGTATGATATGAAATCATCGGTTATTCCATTTTAATGGTATAGGCATCCTTAAATATAGGTGCACATTTGTGCATAGAAAATAAGCCACTTTGTCTTCTAGTTTCTCTACACACGTCAATGCTTTCCACGCTATCTACCATGAAATGAAAAATGAACTTTATTCTTTGCTTATACTTCCTTTACGTTCCTTTGGGGAGTATAACATCGGAAACTGTGTAATTCTCAAATAAAATACAACTAGATTTTCTAAACCTAAAATTAGATGGAGTTTTACCTTTGGTTAGATTGCTGTTCCTTTTAAGTGACTCTGTGATACTCATTTCCTAAGAGTCCTATTGAGCGTTTCAGTGCACAGGAGTCTCCAGTGAAATTTTAGGTAGGCCATGGCATTCACGACTGCTAGGACATAAAACATTTAGGACAGAAAAATGCACACTGCCTGTTTTTGGAGGAAAAAATTAAATGTATGTTCTGTCTCCCAAACGATCTCCTCCTGATGAGGAAAAGCCCTCTTTTCTCTTCACAGCTTTCGAAGGGACATCAAGCTGTGTGCGTGTTTGAGTACATATTTAGGCGTCTGTCATGGTAAGCTGAAAGTTACGTAAGCCTTATCATTTCAGAATAGACTAGGCTAATAGGACAAATACACCAGAAAAGAAATACATTCTAACATTATATTACCTGTGATAATAAATAATACTGAATAGGGCCCAGAATCATAACAGTTGAAGATAGACCAGATTGGCCATAGGACACACTTAGTTCATATGCCAGAAGTCAACTGTAAGATTTGATGTGTCATTATATAGGTTTACTAATAAAGAATGAAGTTGATCATTCAAATTGCTCTGGATACACACTAGTACCATCAGTTTTATTTGTATAAGAAATTAGTGGTCCACCGGACTTATTTATATAATTCAGTAATAATTAACTGCTATTTCTTGACAGACCAGTATTATTTCCCCCATAGTTTTAAAGTACAAAAGCAATAGTTAGGAAAAAAAAATCTCAAGTATAAATAATGCAAACCTTTAATCTATTAAGGGGCAATAACTTGTTACCACTGATTATTATAAATGATTTAATTTATTTAAACTAAAAAGTAAACCTCAGTAATTAAACTTTTCCTCTTCAGTTTTGGGACAAGGGACATGCTTGGTGAAACACACACAAAAAGCAAAGCAATCAAAGCCAAAAAGTTGTATGATCTCTCAGGAAAAAAAAAAAACACACCGCTATTCAGAAAGGGAACATTGTGGAAACTTTTCAGAATAAAGATGGAAGAAATTCCATAAAAAGAAACTATTTGTCCGTTAATTGATAGAATTCTGGTAGTAAGAGTAATTGTAATATAATCCCCTGAAATTATGACCAGGATGAGTAAAAACTTGTGATGTGTGGGAGAAGAGCTGCAGTAAAAGGGTGTATTAAGGGGCAGTAACCATTTGTTCTTAAGACTAAGTAACTGATAACAGCTCCCCTTCTACTCTTTCGCTCCTTTGTCTAAAATTAAGCTGATAATGACAGAAGTAATTTAATTTCACAAATCAACCACTGTCTACTTTGGAATCTTTATCTAGATCTGGGGGAAGGGAAGATTAAAAATATATTTTACTTTTCTTGGTATCTATATCAATTTTGTTAAATAATGAAATGCTAAATTTAATATCAACCACATTCAAGAGAGTATAATCCCTTAAAGTTTGGGGGCTTATTTGGGTTACGGTTAGAAACACAGGAAAGAAATTAGACAAAAAAGTAAAAATGGGCATTGTGTACAGACCACGATAGTCTGAAACATCTAAGAAAAATATACTTTTTGTGTATGACCAAGCTTAGATCCTGAGAATTTTAAAAGCAGGTTTTATATTATAGGACGGCATGAAATCCAATGTTTATCCTTTAAAACTGCAGGGAGAAATGGCTGCCAAGGTCTGTTTTATCAGTGTAACGTGAAAGCGGAAAGCTAATTTGTTCTATGCTCTCAAAAACATGGTTTCCCCAAGATAGACTTAATTTGATCACATTCTGGCTAAGGGAAGTAAGCCCAGAAGAAAAGCTATCCAATGAGAGTGTTGAGTCTCTGAAATAGCTTTGTCTCCTAATTCAGAATTAGTAAAGGTTATATTTCAATTACTCTACATGCTGAAGCTTAACAAGGCATAACTTTTCGTTGTTATGGTTGGAATACGCATTCCACACCTGCCCCTTAAAGGAACAAAAGGTATTAGAACTTAGATACACTTCAACCGGCCGTGTGCAAGTGTGTGGATGCTTCGTTACTAGAGACATGCTCAGAATGCTAAAGCAGCAGCAACTTAAGAAATCAGTAATAAAACTTTGGCTTAAAATTAAAAAGAAAGAAAAGAAAAGGTCAAACGGGTGCAAGTTGTCTCATGGAAGAGGTATTGTGGACTAAACCCTCATAAATGCTGTCCAACATTAGTTTCCCCGTCTTCTTTCACTGTTATCACCTTCATTGCACAGGAGTTATAGCATTCTTTTATGGTTAAGTTTCATAAATAATGAGAAAACTATATGTAACAAATACATCGTATTTCCCACCCACCCAGCAACCCTCCCCCAAATAAGAAAAGTTACATCAAATTAAAAAGTAGCTTCGTGAATGAAGGTACTGCTCTAAGTTGCACTTTTCCTGCAAGTGCGGCCAGTGCTTTTGCGCTGGGTATGAAGGAAAGGAAAAAATTCTCCACATACACTGACAAAAAATTTAAAAACCATGTCCGGTTTCAACCAGTCAAAACCGGGCCAAGCAGAAGCCAAAGTATCTCAGTACCGTCCCAGCAGAGGGTCCTTGCAATGCCTGTTCTTCATCCTGATAGGTTTCTGTGTCCTTGTTGTTGTAAACAATCCGTAAGATACTGTTTTTGTTCCTTAAAATGTCCTCTGATTGGCAAAATTAAGTAAATATTTGTTTTAAAAATAGAAAATGAAAATTAAACCAAAAGAAAAGAAACACAGTGAGCTTGTTTGGAGTCCATAGGATCCGATCTGGAAGAGCTCGGAAAGTGTGTCACGTGTCTTCTCCTGTTTGCGGCTGGAAAGGTGCTGGAGGTTGCGTTGGTCGAGGAAAGAATTGTAGAGTAGGAAAACCAAGGGTGTTAATCCAGACTTCAGAGGATTCAAGTGTTAGCTTCGTCATCTGTGTCTTCTATCAATACCTTAGTGTCACGAGTCTTGGATCTAGTGGTAGTAAGGGGAAAAGAGCAAAATGGAGCACTTGGTCCATTACTAAAATACAAACACATCCACAGCATCAGGTCCATTCCCAGTCTTACCAGACAGGGGCTACGTACTACACCAGATGGACTATTCCTGGAGTTTCAAATTCAGTTTAGGTATTACTAGGGAAACACTAAGAAACTGGATTGCAACCAGAGGAAGGGAGTAAGAACAATGGAGGTCATATGGACCAGAGAGTAGTGATCTGGAACAAGATCTGAGTTTGAGTGCTGACTTTGATTTTACGATGTATCTATTTAACCTCTGAGTGCCCATTTGCATCTCTGTAAAGCAGTAATAATAGTACATGTTACACATAACGCTACTCTCACCTCATGGGCATAGTATGACTATCAAGTAAGAAAATGGATGTAAAAAGCATCAGTAAAGCATTCAACAAATATAATGAATTCTGATGAGGACGGAAATGCCATCTGAGGCACAACAAAAACCAGGAGAGTTCATGAGCCTGCAGAAGATAAGACCTAAGGAGAGGCATGGCAGGTGTCTTCAAACAGTTGACAAGTATGATGTAGAAGAGGGAGGAGACTGTTATCTTTTT
>PVKM010009591.1:0-36557 GCA_004027735.1 Carollia perspicillata
TTAAGCTTCCCCATAAAATACATGTAAATAACAGTTGCCTTGAATGGCTATTCTGAGAATCATATGTTGTTAAAACAGCTAACACATGGCAGGTACTTAATAAATGCTGCTTTTACTTTTCAAGTCCAAGTTGAATGGATAATTAGTAGTTTGTCTGTTCAGTTTTGTACTGACTTTGATGGGTATGTAACCACTGTGCTTTAACTCAGAAGAATAAAATGCAATTGAGAAGTACCGCACTGGTCAAGCTCCTACTTTTGTAGCCATCGAAGTGTGCCCATCTAGCTCATGCCTCCTGTGACAAGGCACAATGTTTTTAAGGTCATGGCATCGTCATAGGCTCTGAGAAACAGATCAGTCATGCTTTTCTCAGGTGCAGTTTTTCTCCTCACGTCACACTGGTGCTGCTCTCAGTGGTTATTGAGTACTGGGAAGAAAGACACAGCACTTGCCATAAAGCATAAGGAGTCAAATGGAACAGACTCGGAGTTCAATATGGAATGAGAGTGGCATCTATTTTCAAGATTCTCAATAAAATTCATGTGTATAAAGAGTCTCAAAAGCACAGTGGTGGGTTCTGTGTGTTCTATGCAGAGTCAGCACCTCATCCAGAGGCAAGAGGAAAGCTGAAGGACAGCATTATAGCCACATTTATAAAAGCGGGTAGACGATGAAATTAACTTTTATTGGAAGACCTGCTCATGATGTGTAGCGTCTTTAAAATCTAAGATGATATAAAATAATGTTATCTGTTGAAAAATTTAACCCATCAATTAATTCTTTACTCGTCTTCCACTGACTGCACCGTATTCCCTAGCAATGGCGCCAACTGCTCCAGCTGACGGGACAGTTTCATGGTCTCAATACTTTTGTATTCAGTATTACAGATTGCACTGGTGTCAGGAGATGAACATTATTATTTTAGGAACATCAGATGCTGCAATTCTGATGAGATGTTTGTAAAGATGCAGAGGAAGAGACTAAACTCGATGATTGAAATCTACTTTTCTAAGATTATATAACCTCACAAAAACAAATAAATGAAAAACTATTTCTATTAGAGATGTGTTTTATTTAGCACAATTTCTTAAAATAGCAAATGTTTAAGTAGCTCTTACTGTATGTGAGGCACTGTTCCCCATGCCTCATATATATGTCCTGTAATAAAAAAACAAAAGCCTAAGAGTTGCATGCTATTAATATTAAAATCCCACTGTGAAAATGAATAAACTGAGTCACAGAAAGAATACGTAATGTACCATGTAGTAGGACAGGTTGGCGGTGGCCCAGCTGGGGTCCGAGCCCAGGTAGTCTGGCTTCAAAGGTCACATGAACAGCTTTGTAAGACTCCCTCTCATGTCTGTTCTAAGATGCCATTGTTGAATGTATCCCACAGTGGGTCACAATCAAAATATTTAATTATAAACTAGAATGTCTGTATAGCTGGGGTGCAGTATTTTGAAGGCTAAATTCCAGCAACTCAAAATTTTGACAGTTTCTGTATGTTTGTCGTGCATTATTTAAACTATATATTTAGCATGCATTATTTAAACTGTATGTGTTTAGTCCAATTTTAGCCTGATACTCCAATGCCCTGGAGGTCAATACACCATTACACACACACACAGAAGGATGAACTTAGAAAGATATCAGAGTTTTTTTCCCCCCTTTTTTATCCTAACGACTAAGATCTGCTACTGACATTTAGTTGGTGAGCCTCAAGGATGCTAAACATTCTGCTCTTGTAACACAGGCCCCGTGGCAGAGAAATGTTTCACCCAAATCACCAACAGTGTCCCTTTGAGAAGGACTGAACCACTACATCCTCCATTTTATATATGGTTTACACTTTCTGAAGTGAGCTTGCACATTCTAGTACAGAAGAAATCATTCAAAGATACACTCACATGAAGATACATGTAATATGAAAGAATAAAGATGATAAAAAGGCTTTTTATTCATTTGGTAGGAATATTAAATTCTTCCAATTTTCTCTGACTTGGAAAGTACTGGGAGTGAGCTGGCCCATTGAGTTGATCTACTATGCAGTCAACAGAGTGTTTCTGAAGTTATAATCCCCATTCATGGCTTGAGTTCAATTCAAACTGCAATAGCTATTACAACACCCTTCATTCCCTAAGAATGTGTACCTGCACTTACTGAAATGCACAGTAAATTGTCATAAATGCTGAATGATTTTAGTTTGCAGTCAGTTTATTTTAACACTGAAAAACAGACGATAACAAGTGTGGCATGATTTAGTGGGAAATAAAGGGAATTTTCAGTTAAACATGTAGGGTTAACTGCCCATTTTTCCATTCCCCAAAAGAAAGTTGCATAATTCCCAAGCTTTATTTTGACTCTGAATAGGCTAGTTAGGCTATAAAGCTGGGGTGAGGGATCAAATTTCAAATATCTCATGAAAACAAATGACGGACTATAGCACAAGAAACCACCACCGCCAATGATATAATAACAGAGCATTTGATTTTTCATTCTTAGTGATAGATAGTAAAGGGGAAAGAGGAGAGCTTCCATTACTTTTCTTATTTCTCCTTAGTCATCACTCCTAAATATCTTTGGCAAATTAAGGAAAGACAAATAACATCCACATCTTAGTTAAGTAACCCAGTGAGATAAGTTAGTTAATGGGCCTTGTTATGTTTTATGATGTACCTAATGAGCTACACTGAATAATGATGATGCTAAAGAAATCACACCCTGGGACCAGGGGCACCGGAAGGCCATTCCCAAGGCCCTGCTCGAAGAGGAAAGGTCCCAGTGCTTGCCCAGCCATGGGCTCTCTCTGCAAGTTGGCCTCTGCAGACCTGGGACTCACGCAGTAGCTGCCAGAGTGTCTGGCCGTGTAACGGACGCTCAGGCACATTTGTGTATCAATGGATTGATTCCCAAAACCCAAGTCACCTTACTTTCAGATACCTTAAAATTATTTCCAAACTTCTAAGTTAATGTGAATAGATTCCAGGTTCCAACCCCTCAAGTCTCCTTCCAGTTTTATTCTAGTATTTGTGAAAATCCTTTCTCTACTTCAATTTCAACATTATCTTAATAAACTTCTAAAAAATATTTGTTTTGCTCCTCTGTCTCAAAAAGCCTGCATTGTGTAGCTTGGTTATCTTTTGCAACAGTATAGTTAATTCCTTTCAACATGCCTACATTTCCTACAAGATAACATCCTTTCCATAGTGCATGGTCAAACCCTTGGGCTATCTTCGAGTTTTCTCTGCAATCAAGTACCAAATGGTATATATACGAGTATTTTACCTGTGCTATATCACCATTTGTGCCTTCCCTTCTCTCTCTGTTATCCTAATTCAGGCTTTAATTACTTATATTTTAGACTATTGTAATAATCATTCAGTTTTTTAAATGAAACATGAGCAAACAATTATTGAGAACTTATTCATTCTAAACATTTACTAAATACTAGAGATTTCAAGGAAAGTTCTTTGCTTTCATGAAGAATGTGATAGCAACAAAATACACAGGCAAAGGCCCCCATTCTCTGGTTTATAGAACACCCTGTAAAACAAATCTTCATTTAACATGGCTTGGACCACATCTCCCTCGCTCCGAGGAGGAAGGACAAACATCCCTGCATGCAGTACTTTCCACACATGGGCTCCAGCTGTACTTCTGTTTGATTTACCTCACAGTGACTCACATGTAGCAGGAACTCCAGAAACCTGAATGAATGCTTTCAATTTCATCATGCTTTTCAAATTTGTAATTTTAATAATCTCTTTGCAAAAAATCACAGTTATATTTACTTTAGAATTTATTCATAGTTTGTCACTTTACAAACTCTGAGAAGTGATTCTTCTCAGCTGGTGACGGAACTGGGACACAAACTGGGCTGTGGCTTTCCACTCCAGACCTGGTACCACTGCACCAGGGCCTCCTGTGGCAGGGGCAGGTGGGTCACAGGTTCCATTTAAATGTATGGGCCCACGGCAGCGGTATTTCGTGTCCTGATGTATGGTAAGGAGGTAGAGAAGATGCAGAGGCTCCTCTTCCTATAAGCCATTAGTGCTAGACCCCATTCTCTGGTGTATAAATATGACTTTAAAGGGGAGAGGGAAAGGAATGAGGGTTCACATTTCCTTTCCTTTTTTCCCTTGCTATTCATCACTGTGATGCTACCGATAAAGACCCCTCCGTAGACAGAGATTTGGGGTAGGATGAAAAGTGAACCCTGGGTAAGAACACAGGCCACAGCGGAAGGAAGAAGAGAAAAGACAGAGAAAGGAAGACTACAAAAAATGCAAGCCAGAAACAAGGGAGAAAGGCCTGTTAAGGGTTGCAAGCATAAAATCCAGTTGACACTTGAACAACATGAGTTTGGACTGCATGGGTCCATTCAAACATGGATTGTTTTCAATAAACACCTGTACTGCTTCTGATCTGTGGTTGGCAGTCTGCGGGTGTGGGGGCTGGCTGTATGCACTGATCTGTGCCATTTTATACCCAGTACTTGAGCATTTGGGGGATTTCAGTATTCACGGGGATGAGGCGGGAGCGGGGCTGCCGTGGGCCCTGGAACCAACTAAGTTTGCGGTGGAGTCAAAACTTATATGCAAACTTTTGACTGTGCAGGGATCAGCACCCCTAAAACCCATGTTGTTCAAGGGTCAACTGTGTGTTTAGTCAAGGAACTACCTGTAGTGAAGTTGAAAACACTGTGCCTCTCCAGAGCCATGTGGAAAACTGCCCTAATTCTTATGGTTCCATCTTAATAGCATTAGGTAGCCAGCGTATTTCAGCGGCAAAATGTAAAGACCCTTAGAAACAAGAGTTAGGCTTACATCTTGTCCATTAACACCAGCCAGACCCGGGTCTCCTTTTTCTCCTTGTTCACCCTAGAAAGAAAGAGTTTAAACATTGGAAAATATTACATATAAGAACCTTTACTAAGAAAAAAAGAAGAGTTACATTGTTTGGGTATTTATAACTGTGATTACTTTGCTAATCCCTTGAAAGAAACATTTATTAAAAAAACAATTCTGAGTTCTAAAACCAAAGAGAGGTTTAAAGGTTTAAAGAAAAGCTGCATAAAAATGATCAGAGTATAAATAAACAAGGAGTCTTTATTTGCTTTTATAAGAAACAAGGAAATTTCTGGAGGGCAATTTGATAATATATATCAAGGGTCTTAAACCTGTTCATTTCATTTGGCTCTGTGATTTCACTTCTAAGAATGTATCATAAGAAAATAATCAGAGATGGAAAGTTTGAGGCACCAAGACATACAGTTGCACTATTATTTATAGTAGTAAAAAAGAGAAACACCTTAAGTGTCCGATAATTTTTTAAAATATGGTATATTGATACAATGGAATATGATCAGCCATTAAAACCATGCTTATGAATTTTATTTTAAACTATAGGAAAATTATTATGATGTAGAAAGTAAGATACAATTATTGGATTGACAAATTCAGTGAATAGATGTTAACCAGTACCTAGTTTTATAACTTGAAAGTTATACATTTTTCAAATTGCCACTAACACCATTGCTGATGACACACACCTATAGTGACATATATTACCATCTGAAAGTTATTTACTTTTATTGGTAAGCCCTGCATATTGCATATCTATAGCATGATTAATTTTTTAGTGCCTGTTTACTTATCTACCTACTGTGGTCTTAGAAATAATATTGGAAGAAACCCAAACAATAAAAGTGGTTGATCTATGCATTCTGTGATTATGGGTAATTTTTTTCCCTTCACTATACTCTTCAACATTTCTCATTTTTAAAAACAGTAAACATGTGTTATCTGTATAATAGATTATTATATAGAAAGAACTCTGGAGTCCCAAAGTCTATCATATCACACTATGAGTGTGCATGTGTGAGTGAACGCGTGTGTAGAAAGGGGATAGTAGAGTAGTAGTGGTAATCTCTGCTTCGTGTCACTGGGGAGGCTTTTATTCTCTTCACCACATATTCTGTTGTTCTTCATTCATTTCTTTTCTAAAATAAACATGTTTTTCTTTGCAAAAAAAAAAAAATAAAGAAAAGCAAGCACCTGATTTTGAGTTAATACATTACAGACTCTACAAGTAGAAATACCCACGTGCAGGCCCCATCATCTATGACTGTGCATTATTACTGTATGAAAACACAGGATTAAAGTAAAAAACCTCAACTACTGGAACATGTGAACTATATATTCATACGTATTATACATATTCATATATATGAAATAACATGTATCATAAATATGATTAAAAAGTACACTCGGTGACACTGGTCGGAGTCCGAGGGAAGCTGGAATGAAAGAGATAGTCCAGAGCCGAGTTGGTCGATGTGGCAGCCACTAGACGCATGCGGCCACCTTAATTTAAATTAAGATTAACTACAATTTAGAATTCAGTTTTCAGTTATTCTAGCTGCACACTTAAGTGCTCAACAGTATGTTTAGATGAAAATGTTTCCAACATCAGAGAAAATTCCATTGGGCAATGCTGGTCTAGAGGATGTTATTTTTGACAGAAAGCAAAGTAAGAATTAAGAGGCTCAGGAATACACAGAAGAAAAAAATCTATCTAGTAATGGGATCAGAAACAACACAGTGTCTAGATGGCTAAATAAAGGGTATTCAGTACAAGCTAATAGACTGAATTGAAATTTTTGACACAAGATAACATATAATTCCATTGCCATTAACTTTCAGAATATAACTAAAAATAAATCTAGTCTTTATTAAAAAATTAACAGTTCTCATAGATGGAAAAAATAAGCAACTGTACATATTTAAGAGATATGTGCCTATAAGAAAATCTGCAAGCCTGATAGTGATAATAGAAGTTAAGTAATAATATAACAGGTTTGAAATTCTGATGGGGTTTGTGCCGCATGGCCAGAGGATGAGAGATGTAGCAGAAGAGGCTAAAGGAAGAAACACTCTGCTTCAACTTGATCCCTGGTAAAATCTGCAGTGAATTTTAAAAAGTATAATTTTTAATATAAACAATAAGTTTATGTCATCATGATCAGATAAGGGTCATATAAAAAAATCATTTATTTTATTGTTAATCATTGTTACCAAGACCATTTACAATGTGTACTATGTGTCAAGCACTGCTTTAAACATCTTGCAATTCTATGACACTTTAGGATAAAGGTAATGAGCATTACGCTGATTTTACAGATTAGAGAATGGAGACAGAGAGGTTAAATAACTGCTCAGGGTCACACAACTCACAAGGAGGGCTGGACCCTGGTTCAACCCAGGTGGTATGGCTCCAGGGTCTGTGATCTAAAACTCTTAAGCTCATTTATTATTTGAAACATCCCAGGGAAAATAAAAATATAATATATCTGGATTTCTGCAAAGAAGGAGGCGAAGTCTCTTATAATGCCCCTCAGAGTGGAAAAAATACAGGCCAGGTTATGTTACTATTGGTGAGACCGTAACTGGCAGAGGAATAGTGCCCAATGGATTGATCCCTCTCAATCTCTCTCATCAGTCCAGTTCTCTTAAGCTTGGCATTATTGACAATTCTTTGTTGAGGGCTCTCCTATTCATTGCAGAATGTTTAGCATCATTCCTGGCCTCTACTCACTAGGGGCTAGTAGTCAGCCTCTCCCATGTCCCTTCAACCCTCAATCCTGAAAAATAAAAACATCTCCAGTCATTGCCAAATTTCCCATAGACAGTGGAATTGGCTCCAGTTGAGAATCACTAATATATTATGTATTAGGAAGATATATATATATATATCACAGATTCATAGTATGAAATGCTACAACAGACTGAAATAATATGCTATAATAAACAACATGGACTATATTAAGATAAATGTGCAATCTTGTATTTAAGTTAATTCCAGACGGGATAGAGAGCCTACTTAAAAATAAGTATATTAAAGAAGCAGAAGGTCCTACCCTTCATCCATCCTACAACAGCGTGGATGGAACTGGAGAGCATTATGCTAAGTGAAATAAGCCAGGTGGTGAAAGACAAACACTATATGATCTCACCTATAAGCAGGACCTAATCAACAAAAAACAAGCAAGCAAAATATAACCAGAGACATTGAAATTAGGAACAAACTGACAGTAACCAGAGGGCAGGGGGGAGGGAGATAACAGGGAAATAAAGGGAAGGGTCATCAAAGAACACGTATAAAGGACCCACGCACAAAGTCAAAGGGGGGTAGGATTGAGGGTGGGAGGTGGGGATGGCTGGTGTGGGGAGGAGTGATGGGGGGAAATGGAGACAATTGTACTTGAACAACAATAAAAAAAGAAGAAAATATAAGTTAACATAGCTGGGAGCTTGTGGCAAGCAAGATTTCTCTAAGCATGGAACCCATAGAACTTCATTATAGAAAAGAAGTTACATTTTGACAAAATATTAATGATATACTTGTAAGGCAACAATAAATACTATAAACTAAACTAAAAGGCAAATGACAAAAAGGAGAAAGGTATATGGTGGCTCACTGGTTAACACGCAGAACTTTTATCATTCATAAGAAAAGAATAACGTCAATTGTTAACTGAGTAAAGGATACATCAGGTAATTTACTACAAGGGATAAACAAGAAATGGGAGACAACAATATTTTAATGTGTATTAATTCACCAAGTTATATATTGGGGTTGGGTGAGCTCTAAAGCATCTCGACTGTAAATTCTATTCTTTGGAAAAAAGCCATGGGAGTTTTATATCTGGACAAAGGAAAAGGTACTCAGGCACTGCATACTAAATGAATCCTCAACAAAAGAAAGTTGACAATAGCAACAAGCTGTTCCCTTTTTCCTCCACCGAGAAGAAAACGAATAAAAACACAGCATTACAGATTTAAGCTAGTATTAAAGAAAATTTATTTGCCATCAGAGGTTGTTAGATGCATTTAGATCATTTTTCAGTGTTTAGATAAGTTCAAAAGCAGAAAAGATTAAAAACCAAAACCAACAGAACATCTCTGGAGGTTTCTTTGAAAATATAATACATCATTCTAGACTAACAGAAACTTAAATACAATCCCAACAAAAGGAAAGAGGATAAATAGGAATTAGGTTACATCTGAGATTTTTTCAATGCCTATTCTTAGATGAAACTAATTTCAAAACTGTATGAAAAGTTAATGTCCTTCCAAACAAAACCACAATGCTTTGGTATTCAAACTATTACATTCCGATAAGTAGCGAAACCTTTTTACAGAGTTTGAATTAATCCATTATTATCCACACTGCAAGTAGCTATTATTCTTACTAATGTTTTACTAGATATTAGCAGCAACAGACTAGCTTCTACTGTATGCACCTTTCTACATGCCAGACTCCATGCCATGTGCCCCACATAGTAAGGACTCGTTTTAATTCTAGCAGTAATCACAAGTCGGTGATCTCATGCCCATTTACTGGGGATAAAAGAACAGTTCAGAGGACATATGTGTATGCCTCTGGGAGTTTTCTGAAGCTGGGGTATTTATTTGTTCCTCCCTGGAAAGGCAGCCTGGAAGGAAGGGTGGCAGGGGACAGGGGACGATGCGTGTAAGGTCCCTGGAAGCAGTCTTCCACCCAAAGGTGACAGGAGTTGTGGGTTGATGCATCTGTTTCCTAGCCTGCAAAGAACTGCAGGGCACATTCCACACGGTTCCTCAGACATTCCCCAGCATAACCGAGTCCCAGTTGCCTACAATGATAAGCAGCTAAAAAGCCAGCATTTTATTAGCTTTTTCTAGCTACCTGAGTTATCCTCCCCATTCCCTCACACCTGTTTCTTGAGATCCCTCTCTGTAAATCAACAACCTGCCCCCAAGCAGTGTCTTGAAACTTGTTTCTCGGCAACCAAGTGAGGATGATGTCCATCGGCCGCCAGTGTCTTCATTTTTGTCCACACTGATGACTTATCACTTCAATTGCTCTTTTATCTCGAAACACCCTGGATCTTCGTCTTTCTGATGGTGCCAACCTCAATGCACCCAGCTCTCCAGCTATCTGTTCTCTCATTCCTAGGCTGTTTGTTGTCAAGTCTCATTATAAATTCACAATCACTGACCTCATTCTAGATCTTGAAACTACTCAATTCCTTCAAATCCTTAGTATTAGGATTTCTGCTCTTACTCTCAGATAACCATGCTTCCTACAGAGAAAACAGAAAGTATCCCACAAGACTTCCCTTAATTCCTTGAAATCTATGAATTCATTCACACCACACCATCATGTCCTCTATTCTTATGTATGGAAGAATTGTTTAATTCTCTGTTTAATGCTTATCCCTCAACCTGTGCTTTCAATCCCATCTTCTTTCTTCTCATGCAATCTATGTTTAAATTTATGCCCTTTTTTCTAAATCCTCAACATCCTTCCTCCTAGTTACTTCTTGCCAACTGCAGTGAAACACACTGTTGAATATTCTATTGAAACAAAAATCTCTTATTTGCATCTCCTGTCAGTTTCTGCTCCATCTGCCTTCTTCCATTTTCAGATAAATGTATTGAATTGGACTCCCCATACTTGTCTGCATCCCATTACCTCTCACTCGCTTCGAAGTCCGCTGCAGATTGGCCGGTACCTACCCTGCTCCTCAAATCTGCTCATATCAAGGTGAAACACATTAGACATCTTGGTTTTTTTTCTTCTTTGAGCCATCTGTAACATTTGATATCTTTTTTTTATTTGTTTGTTTTTTTGACCAGCACCCTCCAAGCAATATGTGCTTGCTGAGACACTATACTAGTTGCTTTTTATTTTATTTCTATAGCCACATTTTCTCATTCTTTTTTTTTTTTTGTGCTGGATCCTCTAAGTGTGGCTTGTCCATAGGAATCTGTCTCAGGTTCTTATGTTTTCCCTTTCACTGGACTTCCCCTGATTACCTTCTCCATGTTTACAGTTAGGGGCCACCTGAATGCTAATGACTCTCAAATTCCCACTTTCAACCTAGGTATCTTTTTTTTCAAACAATTTTTAAGGTATAATTAAGGTATAATATACCATAATATTGATATCTTTTACATGTATAGTTCTTCGAGTTTGAGAAAATATATGGAATTGTGCAAACATCACAATTCAAGATTAAAACACTTCCATCACCCAGAAAATTCTGTTGTGCTGATTTGTAGTTGGTTATTCCTCATACCTACAGCCCAGACAACCACTGATGCACTTTTTATCTCTATACTTTCGCTTTTTTTCTAGGAATTTCATGTAAACAGAATTATATTACATGCAGCCTTTTCTGGTCTGGCCTCTTTGATGCAGCATTATGGTTTTGAAGTTTACTCATATTGTTTCATAGATAAGTACCTCATTTCTAATTTCTGTATAGTACTTTTATATGGATATACTGCAGTTTGTTTATTCACTCACCAATTCCCACATTTAACTACTCTAAATAATGCTGCTATGGACAATGACATACGCATATTTCTGTGGCCATGTTTTTTTATTTTTCTTAGGTAAATAAATACCTAGGAGTGTAATTGTCAGATCATATAATAAATGAACGTTGAACTTTTTCAGAACCTTCTAAACCTATTTCCAAAGTGCCTATATCATTTTACATTAGTATTATCAGTGTGTAAGAGTTTCAAATTTCTACTAAGCCTCACCAACAGATGGTATTGTCAGTCTGTGTTTTTTTAATACAGCCACTCTAGTGGGTGGGTGCACAGTGACATCTCACTGCAGTTTAAATTTGAATTTTCTTAATAATTAATAATTTTTTCATGTGCTTATTAGCCATTCACGTATTTTCTCTGATGAAGTATCTATTCAAATCTTTTGCTCATTTTTAATTAATTTGCCTATCTTATTACTGAGTTGTAATAGTTCATTACATATTGTTTATCAGATATGTAATTTGCAAATATTTGCTCCCAGAATGTAGTTTGGCTTTTTATTTTTATAATGCTATTTTAAACTTTAAAATGTTTAACATTTTTATTGAGGCATAATTGACATACAATAAACTGCACACACATAAAAGGAATAAATTGATAAGTTTTTATATACATGTATGCTCACAAAACCAACATTTCCATGGTTTAATTTTTTGTTTTTGCATTTCCTTAATGACTAATGTTGAGTATTTTTTCATGTGTTTATGTTAAGTGTCCATTCAAATCATTTAAAAATTATATTATTTGTTTAGAGTTATTTATATATTTTGATAAAAGCCCTTTATAATTTATGTAATTTGCAAAGATATTCTGCCATTGTGGCTTATTTTTTCATTCTCTTAGCAGAGTCTTTCAAAAAAAACAGGAGAGATTTTAAATTTTGATAAAGTCTAACATATCAACTTTTTTATGGATTATCTTTTTAGTGTCATATCTAAGAATTCATTTATAAATAAATTTACTGATTTATAAATAAATGAATAAGTATACATGTAGTGAATAATGTGGCAGGTATGAACTGAAATTGTTTTAATTAAAAAATTAACATTTCATTGTTCCAATAGTTTTGTTGAAATATCCATTATCAGCTGAACTGTTTTTGTACCTCTGTTGAAAGTAAGTTGTCCATATGTCTGTGGAGTGATCTCTGGACTTTATTCTTTTTCTTTGGTCTATTTGTCTATCTCTACACTAACACTGTACTTTCTTTATTAGTTTACTTACTTTTATGGTGAATGTTAAAATCAGATAGTATTAGTCCTTCAGTTTTTTTCCAAGTTGTTTTGGTTATACCAGGTCATTTATATTTCCATATGATTTTTATTTTATTCTATTTTTACAAGACATGAAGGAAGAAATTGTTCAAGATGCCTACTATTCCCATTTTCACAGCAGGGAAACTGAGTCGAGACTAGACTCCCAGCCCAGTGCTCTCTTTAAAAAACCCTGCTGGCCCCACACGCGGTTCCTCTCCAGCTGCTCCACCCTCGACTCCAGACTTTCGAAAGCAGCTCCAGGACAGTGTTTTCTTCGCTGGGGGCTAGGAGATGAGTTTTAGGATTCTTAATACACATGTCTGTTTAAGTGGCTATCAAATTCACTAGTGCATCATCTAAAATAATACAACCTCCTTTGATTTTGCCTCTTTTGATTCTTTCTCTACCTGTTTGGTTAAATCAGAGATTAAACAATTTTGCTAGTCTTAAAACTCTGTCTCCCACAAACTTTAACCATGTCTCCTACGCAACAAGATAAAGAGCTGCAACAAGCTGAGGAGGTTTAACCTAGCCTTGCAGAGCACAGCTCACCTAACCTCAGGCAGGCCAAGGCCTTGCTCCCTGCCTCTCTCTCACAGACCGTTCTGCACACATCCCTGGCTTCGAAGGGGTGAAGCCAGAATATAAACTGCTTGAGGGCTGGGTCTGCATGCTCTTTACTCACTGGTTTATCTCCAGCTCTTAGCACAGAAACGGAATTATAATAGTTCCTCAATTAATGATTACTAAATGGATATATAAATTAATAGAATAGATCTTGAAAATCTGATTAAAGAAGCATATCTCCATTGTCTCTGAAATTTCTTTCAACTTGATAGGCCCACAGCCTTGGAAGCGAAGATTTCTAGAACAGTATTTCATTCTACTATAAACCTCAGAAAATATTCTCTGCCACTCCAGCTCTGGGGGCTATTATGGTAATCCAGGGAAATATAATATGAATAAACATATAAATATAAGAATAAATGAAAAATATATATAACCATAAATTTCCTTTGGATTGAAATTTAATGCAATGTCCCATTAATTCAATTTTATTTTTTTATTCACAAAATTTTTATTAGAGTATATTATTATAATTGTTTTTATAATTGTTGTTAATCTTTTTATCACAATTGACTTATTTTTTTAATTTAATCTTTATGTCCCCCTACCCCCAGCAATCACCACATTGTTGTCCATGTCCACGAGTCCTTTTTCCATTTTGTTCAATCCTTCCACCCCCTAACCCTATCCCCTCAACTAGCTGTCATCCTGCTCTCCATCTATGAGTCTGTCTACATTTTCCTTCTTAGTTTGGTTTATTCATTAGATTACACATTATGAGGGAAATCATATGATATTTGTCTTTCTCTGACTGGCCTGTTTCACTAAGCATAATGTTCTCTTTTTTGTAGCTGAGTAGTATTCCATTATGTAAATGTGACATAGTTGTTTATTCCACTCATCTACTGATGGACACTTGGGCTGTTTCCATACCCTAGTGGCTGTAAATAACACTGCAATGAACATAGGCATGCTTATGTTCTCTCAACTAGTGTTTTGGGTTCCTGTGGATATATTCCCAGAAGTGGAATTGCTGGGTCAAAAGGCAGATTCATTTTTAATTTTTTGAGGTATCTCCATACTGTTTTCCACAGTGGCTGCACCCATCTGCATTCCCACCAATAGTGTAGAAGGGTTCCCCTTTCTCTATATCCTCACCAGCACTTGTTTGCTGATTTATTGATGATAGCCATTCTGACAGGTGTGAAATAATATCTCATTGTGGTTTTAATTTGCATTTTCTGATGATTAGTGATGTTTATTGAGCATCATTTCATACGTCTATTGGCCATTTGTATTTCCTCTTTGGGCAAGTGTCTATTCAGGTCCTTTGCCCATTTTTTAATTAGGTTGTTTGATTTTTTTGGTGTTAAGTTCTTTATAAATTTTGGTTACTAACCTTCTCAGATGTATTGGCAAATATGGTCTTCCATTCTGTGGGTTGTCTTTTTATTTTGTTGATGACTTCCTTTGCTGTGCAAAAATTTTTTAGTTTGATGTAGTCCCATTTATTTATTTTTTCTTTTGTTTCCCTTGCTTGGAAAGATATATCCAATAAAACATTGCTATGTAGTTTCTTATTTCTCCTGAAATTTTAAATGATAGCCTTGCTGGATAAAGTAGCCTTGGTTGTAGGTCCTTGCTTTTCATTGCCTTGAATATTTCATACTCCCTTCTGGATTGAAATGTTCTGATGAGTAGTCAGATGACAGTCTAATTGGTGACCCCTTGTAGGTAACTATCTGCTTTTCTCTTGAGACATTTTAGGAGAAAATTTTCTCCTTGTCATTTTAATTGTGATGTGTCTTGGTGTAGGCCTCTCTGGGTCCAACTTGTTTGGACTGTTGGAGCTTCCTGAACTTGTGTGTCTTTTTCCTGCACCAGATTGGGGAAGTTTTTGGTACTTGTTTCTTCAAATAGATTCTTGATACCTTGCTTGCTCTCCTCTCCTTCTGGTATTGTCTTAATGTGGGTGTTGTTCCACTGATGAAGAAAGAGCCATGAACATCTAAGTCAAGTATCTAAAGCCCTCAGCGGCAGACTGGCAGGGCAGGTGTCCAGCTGCCAGGCATGGACCCTTTAGTACCCAGATTTCCTCTAAGAGTAAGTAAACCACCCACATGACATTTTGATCACATTTAATATAATTTTAGTATGGTGGATATCCATGTGCCAAAAAAATGCACTTTAGTCCATAAATCTCACCCTACATGAAAATTGACTCAAATGCATTTTAAGCTCAAATGCAAAATCCAAAACTATAACATTTCTAGAACAAATTTAGAAGAATCCTTTGTGACATTGGGCTAGGCAATGGTTTCTATTTTGTTATTTAATTTATATATGTCTCATATCCTTTTCATTTCTTTGTTCTTTCTATATTGCCTTCATTTTATTGAAAAAATATCTTTATCTTGCCATTTTAGTTTTCTCTTATGAGTATTTACCTTTTATGAGTGTTTAATAAGGTGTTTGCTCTAGCACTTATATTATGTATCTTTGCTAATTTTATTTCAGTAAACTATGGTAAATTTACTATAACTGAGCTTCATTTCCTCCCCTTTTCTGTGTATTACTATTGTTCATTTGTTACAAACCTAACAGTACAGTATTATAGTTTTTCTTTAAAATATGCTTTTAAATAAATTAAAGAAGAAAATATAAATGTATACATTTATATACACACATGCAGACACAGACAGAATCTTTTACATTGACCCATATATTTATAACTTACAGTACCATTCATTCCCTCCTATGCATTTCAGTTATCATGTTTTCATTTATCTTAATATAGCTATAATAGATAATACTTTACTGCTTTTTTTATTACTAATGATGATAATAAATCGAATAACTGATTATATCTCTGGCAGCTGAATATATACTGAGAAACATGGTAGATTTTCAAAAACTGACAGGCCAGAGCTTATAGTTTTAACTGGGACCTACTGAACTGAGTCTAATACTATGTCTGTCTCTATGCTATGTGCATCTACACAGTCTTTTCCATTATTAGCCTTTTGGGTTTTTAACCTATAAAAGCAAATAGCTTCAACCTACCTAAAAAGTATTTATAATGCTGAAATGAATAAAAATTATATGTATGGTACTATATTACAAATTATAGTCATGCAGATCCTTTTAAAAGGATGACTTCATATACACAGGATTAATAGAAATAAAGGTAGAGACAACTTTGTGTTCAAAGACCAATGCCCCTGCATTTTCAAACCTCAAAAAGACTGTGTCTTGAAAAACTGGTTATGTCAGAAACTGAAATTCTTTTATCTAAATGGATTAGAGCCAAGATTACTCACCTAATTGCTTTTGTGACATAAACCTAATTAAGTTATCTCTCCAAGGGGGAGAAAGAATGTAATCTAACAAAATAACTTCTATAAAATTAGCTTATGTCAATTTCCTTTAATAACTAATGTAGTAAATAAATTATAAATTTATTTTTGTTTGTATTTTGTATATGAAGAAAAAATCCTCTTTGAAGAAACATTCTCATGGATACCTCATGAGCCATTTCTATAATCCAGTTGACAGTCCATTAATTTGAGTAATTTTAAACAATAAAATGATAGTATACTTAAAGAATTTATATGGTTTTTGAGTTACAAATAGCAAAAGCCATTGTTGTTTTGATTTGTTAATTAACCCATGGCATAATTCTGGTTAAACTTGGTTCTACAGAAGCTCCAGTCCTTTATTGTTAATTTCCCTCGTCTTGGCTATCCAAGACTTGGCGAATTGCTGTGGCAGGGAAAGCCACCCCGCTGACATTTGTATGCAGTCTAGGATTTAAGACTTTCTTTTTAAAAGCTAGACCTTTGAGAAACCTGCTAGTAGGTAGTAGTCATTCATGTTTGCTAACATAGTCAAAGAATGTCCAAGTTTCTGAGAAACCGATTTTGTGGTTCAAGGACAAAGAAGACATTCCAAAAAATGTTGCTATGACTTCTACAGATACTACCACATGACAGTAAACTAATGCATTCATAGGAGTGGTCCCAATGTACCATGTTGGCAAGATGGTATGCCACAGCCCACCCTTCCCACTTAGCTTAAAATTATAGTCATTATATTAGGAATGACAAATGGTAAGACCCAAGGTATTTTCAGATTAGGTAAGGGGTGGGGTGTGAGGGGAAGAAGGAAGGGAGGGAGGAAGGGAGAGAGAGAATAAATTTGATTTTAAAAAAGAGAGAGGCAACACAGCTGGAATAAACCCTGAGAAATGTGATACAACAAGAGAGTGCCTATTTAGGGAAGCCAGGCCTAAGGTGATGTCTAAGCAGGTGACTTCAGCATGAGCAGGGTGTGGGCCCATTCTTCAGAATCAGGAGTCTGGTCTGCCTCTCCTAAGGTGCACATAGGCAGAGGCACACATTAGGGAGAATATTTCCTGAATAAAATCTCATCAGGGAGAATTGTGAGTAAAATAATGGCATCTTTAAAAATGAGTCCCTCCGGCTGATTTGGAACCCAAGACATATCTAGAATGAATTCACCTGTGTACCAGTGTAAAAAATTTCACATTATAGCAATATGTGGAATAATATTTCAGGTCCTTTTCCAAATTCTCCATTTCATTTCATTTGCTGATGAGGGAAGGAGATGAAACTTTATACTCATCAGAGACAATTCCTTCTGTCACAGCTGCTGCCTGGCAATCCAGTGAGAATGACAGGTCTAGAAGGAAATTCTCCACACTCATCACAAGCAAATGACAACCAGGTTCAGTGACTCACTGCTCTCATGGCTGTCTGTAATTCTTGTTTGGTTTGACAAAGATGCATGGACTAGAGAGTTTTCTTTTTTGTTTGTTCTGGCATTAAATCCATAAACTTTCTACAAGGTCTCACTTAATTAGAGTCTGAAAGATGTAAAGAGCAAAGAATTTAACACCAGTAAAATCACAACCTTTCAGAGCATCAGTTTCCTTATCAATAAACTTGACCTAGTAATATCATCTATCTCTTGGCATTATTTTGAGTGGCTGTCTGAGAAAAGTGCTTATAAACTGTCCATAAGTATTACTTATTTTTGTTAAAATCAAAACATGTAATGAATTACTGTAAACTTACAAAAGCAATCATTGTACTGTGATTACGTAAGAGAATATCCCTATTCATAGAAAATACACAATGAAGTATTTAGATATAAAAGGCCATGAACTAAGAAACTTATTCTCAAACTATATGGAAAAATGATATGTATTTGTTCATTTATAATTATATGTAGTTATATATTAATACTATGAGATAGAGAGAGAGAAACAAATGATCTGTCATTTGAGGTAAAGGATATATGGGCAATTTCTATACTTTTTTGGCTTTTACAACTTTTGCTAATATTGTAAAGTTTGTGGCTTAATTTTACTCAGTGAATCTTGACTGAGGAAAATCAATCCAATTATACATGCATGACCAGAAAATGTCTTAAACTACCTATTTACTTATTATCCAGTCTAGAATCTGAAACCCCATAATAAGTAAAATGATTCCTATTAAATTTCTGAAAGGCTTATATAATTTTGAGTCTACTTAACTAAGGCAGTGTTGAGCACTCAGAAAAAAATGGCCACATGACAAGTCTATATAATGTCCTATGCCAGGAGCTGGAGATAGGAAGCCTCAACATTGCTGTTTGGAGAAGACCAGCCTGTGATTATTGACGAAGGGAAGCACCACTTGGAGAGCCGCAGGGGTTCAGTGGTGAGATGCGTACTGAGGGCATCTGTGGTCAGGAAGACTTTCTGTTGGGCGTGAACACTGAGTTAGGCTCTGAAATATAATTAGGACTTAAATAGGGTGCAGGAACCTGGAACATGTCATCCTTACGGAGGGGGAGCTGTTAAAGATGCCTGGTTCGTGTCACAGGGATTCAGAAGCAAACTGGAAGAGGTTCCTACTGACTAAGAATGAGACCATTTGAGGATCAATAAGGAAAGTTACAATGGATTAAAATAAGTTTATAATACTAAAAAACAAGCAAATGAAATAAAACATAATTGGTAACCACTGGAAGGTACAAGAGAATCAAATCATTATTTTGAAAAATAGTACATCAATGGAAGGAATCAAATACTTAGCAGAAGTTTCCTTTGTGAACCACATCACTGGGTAATCAGAGAGGAGATGAGGGAAAGTTCCTCCAGCTAAAAAGTGTAAAGGAAATGACAAAATTAAAATATCACCACTGTGCAACCCTAAGTGAGTTAATGGGTATAGATATGGATGACCAATGGCTGCTATCATCACAAAAAGAGATTTTCTTACATTAGGTCATTTATGAGAGAAGAATGCCATACGATTTATGAAGTAGTCTTGCTGAAAAAAAAATCACACCTAAATCTGATCTAACTACTCATTTAAAGTAAACACAGAGATGGGAGATGCATATTAAATTGCATAATGGAGATGTAATCAAATCCAGACTGGGAAATTCTTCAAAACAAACAAACATGCTCCCTTAACAAATAATATAATCAAAACAAACAATGAAACAACAGAGAGACAGATTGGGATACTGCAGATCAGTAGTCTCTTAAAAGCACAGGAACCAACTGGAATGTGTGAGCCTTTATTTTGATTCTGACAAAAGGAAATTACTTAAAAATTTTATGACTTTATTAAACTATTGGAAATCTGAACACTAAGTGACTATTTAATGGCATTTAGAAATTACTATTAAAACATATGTGTGATAATGGTATAGAGGTTATATAAGAAAAAGTTCTTATTATTTAGAGATACACATTGAACTCTTTATAGATGAAGCATATACTATTGGGGATTGCCTCAAAATCTTAAAGGAGCGAGTGGAGATGAAACAAGATTGGCATGAGTTGAAGCCAGTTGATGTACACATAGGGATTTGTCACCCTGTTCTTCATACTTTTATGCTTGTTTGCAATCTCTTTAATCACTTCTTTAATATGCTTGAGTACAGGTTCTTTATTTTACATAAAGATAAGTGAAGAATATTTTTCATGCCCACAAATACGGAGATATGTTTTTATACATATTCATAATTAAACTTATTAATACCTAAATAAGAAGGTGCTTAAAGGGCAAAGCCCTAGAAATGAAGACAAAAGTTATTCATCCACAACTGATATCTAGCATTAACAGAAGATCTTATATGTATGAGACACTCTTCTCAGCGTTTTCATCCATTTTTTTTTGTAGATGAGGAAATGGAGGTTGAGAAAGGACAAGTGTCTTGACATAGCTAGTAAGTGGCAGAGCCAGGGTTTGGACCCAGGCAGTTCTATTCTATGGCTCAGGCTCTCCAACTTTAGTTTATATTTAATTCTGTACTTAATTATTGGGCAAGTTCTCATGTTTTAGGCAGGGAGTAGATCACAAGAAATGAGCCTATTCCAGAATAAGGGAAAGGTAAAAGTAAAGGCACAAATATAAGGACCAGCAAGTTACTTGGTTTGAGAAAGCACAGGATTCTAATAAGAGAAATGCCGTGAAATGAAGCTAGAAAGCCAGACAAGATCAGATCGTGAAAGACCGTGAGTGGCAAGTTAGCAGTGTCAGGACAGCTTCCTGTAACCATTTTGGAGGCACTGACTCCTTGACTGGAAGATGGACACTATACTTTTTGGAGATTAATGGAGCTTAATTTACAGGAGAAATTACTGGGAGGGTCGAGATTAGAAGTAGGAATTTGGTTAGGAGGTTACTCCAACAGTTTAGGCAAAAGCAAGGAAGGCCGGAATTTAGGGTAACGGCATGGGAATGAATAAGAAGGGCAACTATGATTTGCTACAGAAGCAAGAGACAGAGAGAAATAAGAGTTAACAAAAATGACAAGTTTGGGAGGGTGGTGTGCTATCACTGAAGCAGATGTGAGAGAAAAGAGGAAGGATGTTGTTTTGAACATACTGAACATAATGAAATAAACAAAGGCATCCAGGAAGATGGGTCTAGTAGGTAATGGAATAAAGTAGCTCCAAACCAGGAGACAACTCAGATGTAGGATATGGATTTGGGACTCATCCTGCTGAGAGGTGATGGCTGAACTGGTAAGACAAGTTGAGACTACTGAAGGAAAAAGGGAAGGTAGTTTGGTTTGAGTCTCCAACAGTATTATGGGACTTTTAATACATGAATATTACTTTCTATTCCTCTAGCACAAAACTCAATAAACTCTTGTCTGACTTATGAAGAGTTATAAGAGGTACTAGAAATAATTTTTAAGCAGTGTTTTGATCTCCCAAATGATCCTAGTATGGCATTTATTTATCAGTAATGAGGATAGTTTGTTTTCTTACTGTCTTATATGGGAACCAACAAATAGGAAAAGGCCAAATCTCATAAGCAAGCTCGTACTGGAGGACTAAAGACCCTTTTCAGATAATCAGACATGCAATTGTTTTAGACTGAGGCATCTTTATTGCCTGGCCTTCATTACTCAATAGTGATAGTGTCATGATTTACTGTTGAATTGTTAGCCAAATTTAGCCAATATGAGAAGTAGAGAAAATGACACAAGTTTTTACCCGCCTCTAACATAATGAACCACTGACAAATAAAGGTGTAGTTACTTGAGAATGAAACCATAGGAATGGGGAAAGAAAACTAAAAATGCTGCCCATTAAATAATTTCTAATTAAAATAATTAGAAATAATTTTAAAATATTTCTAATATTTTAATTTCTAATAACATTAAAATAATTTCTAATATAATCTCTATAATTTCATTAAATATAATTTCTAATATTTTAATTTCTAATAACATTAAAATAATTTCTAATTTAAGTTTCACATTTCTTTAAAAATGAAATAATTTTTAAATACACACATTAAAATGTGTGTATTTTTAATACACACATTAAAATAATTTCTAATTTAAGTTTCACATTTCTTTTAAAAATCTGAAAGATCTGTTTCTTACAGCAAAGCAAGTAGCAAACCATTTTGGAGTCTTTTCCAGAACCCATATTATGAATCAGAATATTTAGTTTAAAGCTTTAAGGGTTCAAATAATTATCTTTTTTACTTACTCAGTTTATTCCTCCCATGTCAAAACCCAATGTTCATACTTAATTCCAAGTTCCTCACATTTTCCATTTACTGCAACCTTGGGCTGAGAAAGCCCAAAATTTGACTGGATTTTTTAGGATACTTTTGTGATATCTACAACTTGATTCTGTAGGGGTTCTTTACCAGAGAAGGGAGCATTTTAGAGAGCTCCTAAGTAAGCACAGCTGGGAATCCTTATCAAAAATCGACAATTAAAACCACAGGGCAGTTAAACATGGCTGGGAAGCCTTTTGTTAGGTCCAAATCTTAGAAGCCAGGGACTGTAAGAGCTATGATGGGAATGCTGGTGCTCATGTCTCTAATTTACAGAAAACTTCACAAGCTCATAAGCACTACATGATTCTATGTGTTATAACCACTTTGCTCTTTGTGAGACTAGTAACCATGCAATTCTTTCAAGAACTTTAAGCCAGTAGTGTGAAATTTGTTTTAAACTTATTTCAACCACCAGAGTTGATGCTTTTCAGTAGCAAGTGAAGACTTTTCCTTCAGTGTAGCCTTGTATTTGGGCCACAGACAAATGCAAAGGTGCTATGGTTTGTACTTATAAAGTGAGAGAAAATGGGGAAAATTTAGAGATAGGGCTATTAGTTAACAATAGAATTCCATTTTTTATAATTCCATTTTTGGAAGATTATGGAATGAAATGACATGACAGAAGCTTTTTGTTTTGTTGTGTTTTGTGTCGGTTAGTTGAGAGTCAGTTATAATCACTGAATATCCCTAGGCCTTGAGTGGACACCTGTGGGGTGATGCCCCTTGATTTTGAACCACCAAATGATTTTTAAAAGGCAGCAAAAGCCCTAGCAGGGAAGAGGATTCCTTATGAAAAATTGTGCTCAAATCTCTACTCACACAGTTCCCAACGGCAACTCCAAAGTTAGAGCTGACTGGTTCAGCAGTAGAGCCACAAAGCTCAGTGACTTCTTATGTAAATCCAAAGTGGGGAGCACTGATCAGGGCTGGTTTCAAACTATTCCTTGCAGAACGTGTAAGGAGTTACGGCATGAGCTCTGCAGTCAGAGTGCACAGAGGCAGCAGAATTCAGCCTGGAGAGGACTCCAGGTGTTGGCTACCTTATGTGGTTGGCTTTGTGGATTAAAATAACCACTTCTTTCAAATTTCAGCTGTTGTGAAAGAATCTCTAATGGAGCTCATTAAAATGCAAATTTCACAGCACATGCCTAGACCTCTTTTCCAGTAGATCCAGGGACAAGGGAGGAGCAGGCATGTTTGAGCACCCCGGAGATTCTGATATAGGTGGTCTGTAGGCGACATTATGGAAAACACTGCATATAATTTTTACTTGATGCTTTTCATTAAAGTACACCCTGCTGATGAGTAACAATAACCTCAGCTTATACTGAAACACATGCCCTCACTTTTCTGACATGTAAAAGGAGGATTTGTTATACATAGCAATCTGTGTCATTAAACACTTTTACTGACAGATATTGTTATAATTATTACTTTTTTTTGGTGCCCCTGCACAGCTGCATTACCCTTGACAGGTCAAGGTCATCACAGTGTACTGGAATGTTTCTGTGGCAGACAAGAACAGCATCCTCCTGCGACTGCATCTGGGTGCACAGTGGGTCAGCATGACAGATACTATTTTTAATGGAAACTTTTGTAGGTATATTATTTGAAATGAAAAATACTATAATTAATTGTAAAATTTGCTTTCTTCCTGCCTTAGTAGAATGTCTTACTGGAAAAAAATTACTTTTGAATTTTCATTTTTCTTAACAAAGTAACACAACAACATTCAAGGTCTAGGTTACTACAGCAAACTCTCTAAGTAGAATATGATAAAGAGAATATATGTTTTAACAAGGCTCTGAACTGTATTTTCCAAAGACTCTAATGGACCCATCGGAGGTGTGATAATCTATTAAATTCAATTTATGTAGGTAAAAAGGCTTTAAATATGCATTTTATGATAATATGCTTTTTAAGATGTCCCCTGATGTATATTATACACACTACTGAACCATAATGACTATTAACACAGTAAAATTAATAGTATGCATTTTTAAATGGTCTAAACTTTCAAAGACACCCAGGAGAGACTTTTTTGAGTGAAGTTTTTGAAATAAGGGAAATTTTTACAATTTTGTGGACAAAGAAATAAATGTTTAGAGAACTTTTGAAGATGCTCAGTAACGGTTAAGGGAACTTAGATTCCAGGATCCGTGTCTCTACTTTCTACTCACTATGCTCATTTTCAAGTGGTGCTGGTTTTTCTGATTAAGCTCTGTCTCCAACAGACCTAAGTGCAGAGTCTCTGAGTCTTCCCCCATCGTTTGTCTCCCTTTCTAATGGTGCTGAATGCACTGTTGGACCATGGACCTCTGGTTGGCAGAGTAGGTGTTTCTATTCAGAGGAAAGAATTGGAAATGATTATAACGCCTCTCTGTTTGGCATTAGTCACTCTCCATTAACTCAATGGGAGTCTCTTCCGGTATAAAGTCTAAAATCTGCTAACTTAAATAAGGAAATCATTAAGCTGAAGATTCCAAAACCATACTACACCAGAAAACTCAGGTTAAATACTTTTAACTTAGTACTTCAAAACTTCAATAGTGAGCAATTCATTCTCAAGTCTTCTAATGCCCAAGGAAGTAATCTCTCCTCTAAAAGACATATTTTGAAGTATACTTTATATGTTGACCCAAACTACAAGTAGAGAAACCTGTACTTACCCAAATTAAATCTAAAGAAATTTTCCTCAAATGCTACCAACTCTTAAATGAAGCCCTTACATTAACTCAGTAAAATTAATGTGCATAACACATCTGATTATTTAATTTGCATTAATTCCATCTTTTTATTGTAGTTTATTATTTATGCTATTACAGCTGTCCCCAATTTTTCTCCCTTTGCCCGCCTCTCCCTATCTCTCCCCACCACCCCAGTCAATCTGGGGTGCTCATGCCCAAGAACTGGACTTGAACACGCACTGTTGTTCATGTCCATGGGTTATGCATAAATGTTCTTTGTCTCATCCCTTCATCTTCTTTCATCCAGTCTCCCCTTCCCCCAACACCCTGACAGCTCTAGGTCTGTTCCACACATCTATGCTTCTGTTTCTATTTTGTTCATTAGTTTATTTTGTTCATTAGAGTCCACACTAAAAGTGAAGAAAATTATCAGTCTCCTATGAAAAAGGTTTTAGGCTGAATGCAGATACTTCCACAGTAACATTCAATACTCAATATTAGTAGGCCAATGCCTAAAATGTCCTCAAGAAAAAAAAAAAAAAGACTGTCCCAAGAATTATAACCCAACAAAATTATCATTAATGTATAAAGGAAAAACTGTATATATATTTTCATGAACTGTTAAAGAAGAAAATTAGAAGATAAGCATCAGCCAAACAAAAGAATAATACAGAGACTGTAGGCAAAAGACTGAAGACAGATTCCATTTAGTTGTAAGACTAAAAGAAAAAAAGAAAAATTGTGTGTTGTGGTTAGAACTAAATATAAATACTATAATATTGAAAAATGTTGAAATTATATACCTGACAAAAATTGGAAGGAGAAGAGAAAACAAGAGTGGCAATATGAATATAATAATTCCTTTATCATCTGTGATGAAGTATTTAAAGACCATCTTCAAACCAATAAATTAAGTAACAAAGATTGCATGTCAATAAAACCAAGGTAAAAACTAAGAAAAATAATGTAATTCATTGAAGCCAGACAATCGCAAGAGGTGAGGAGTGGAAATATGCTAATTCTGCCATCCCAGAGAAGGCGATCAACACATACTGAGTGCAGAAATAAGGAGCCTAGTTTACTTTACCAATATAAATGACCAGAGGAACAAAACTTTTCCAGATTTTGAGGAGAAACACAAAAGAAAACAATAAAACAAACTAATTAAACCCATAATTTAAAAATGTTCACAAAGAAACCTCCAGATTTTCTTGGCTTTTCTGGTGAGTTGTTAAAAACCTTTAAAGAAGAAATGATATAAATATTACACATACTCCTTTTGAGAACAAGAAAGATCACAGCTTTCATTTTATAATCCCAGCATAACTCTGATACCAAAATCTGACAAGGAAATTACAAGAAAGGAATTGCTCAGGTTTTTCATAAACAGAGATGCAAAACTCCTACAAAATGATATTAGCAAATTGGATCTGCTGATATAAAAAAAAGGGACAATACATCATGAACAAGAACAAAAATCATACTGTTATTTCACCAGCTGCAGAAAAAGCATTTAAAAAATTCAGTATCTGAATAGGTATTCAAGGGAAACTCAGAACTATCTTTTTGATATCCGTTTTCTCAGAAAGTATTTCTACAAAAATCTATAGCACATTTAATTATGAAATATTTAATTATTTTCTTCTGATTGTATGAAGAAGACAAGGATGCCCACTATAACCATTTCTGTTCGATATTGTACCAAAAGCCTTAGCCAGTGCAACATGGCAAAAAAAGAAATCCAGTGAATAAGAACAATAATGGAAAGATTAGAACTGTTTATTCATTCATAACATGATAATCTATACATTTAGAATTGATTGATTGACAGAGCAAGGTTGCTAGATATGAGGTCAATAAACAAAACAATATATTTTAATTTCTAGCAGCAAAAAATGGAAAGTTAAAATTTAAAGTTAGTTAAAATAAAGTTAGTTAAAATGTCAAATACTTAGTAATAAATATAACAAATTATTTAAAAACTCTATAGTGAAAGTTATATAACTAAAAAACAGAAAAGAAAGCCTAAGTAAACAGGTACACTAAATATTGAATGACTGTATATTGTCACAAGATAAATCCTCCCAAACCACCTATAGGTTGAAAGAAAACTCATTCAAAATCTCAGCAGTTTGGATGTGTATGAGTGTGGAAATTGACATGTTGACCTTAAAATCAACATGGAAATACCACGAGTATTTCCTAGAGTACCCAAGATATCTCAATGAGCAAAGTGGAAGGACTTTCACTATTAGTACTTTCAGTACCATACTTACTACGAAATGCCAGTAACTTAGGAAATGTATTGGTTCAAATGTAGATAAATAAATCAATGAAACAGAATAAAGGATCTTTCATCCACCCCTCCCCTCTTCTCTATTTTTATATTTTCATTTGTATTCTTATTAAATTATTCCTGTTTTTTTAAATATTTTATTTACTTTTAGAGAGAGAGGAAGGGAGGGAAGGAGAGAGGGAGAGAAATATCAGTGTATGGTTGCCTCTTGTGTGTCCCCTGCTGGGAACTGGCCTGCAACCCAGGCATGTGCCCTGACAGGGAATCGAACTGCGATCCTCAGGTTTGCAGGCCTACACTCAATCCACTGAGCTACACCAGCCAGGGCTGAATTATTCCTGTTTCTGTCTGAAACTGCTCTATGGTTGCCGTGATCCTAGTTCAATTTCATTCATATACCCTTGTGGCACTTCAGCCAGCTGGTTTTCCAACCTTTGAACTATTTTTCTTGTACTTGTTTTTTAAAATTAAAAAATTACATAAAATACAAACATAGTTTTACATAAATTCCTAAATGCAATTACATAAAACATATTTTAGTACAGATTTGAAAATATTTTTGTGAAATATTTAATATATGCTCAAGGATATATGTAATGTATGTATCTACAAGTTTGTATAATAAAACAAATTAATATATTTATACATGTGTTTTATGACCATAAAACATAAGTATAAACCATTTATATGTTAAATATAAATGTAAAATATTTTAGATATAAAGTATTTTTATATTTAAAAATATAAGTTATGACAATAACAATAAAACATACTCTTCTTTCCTTACTTTTTTTTTGTAATCCCTTTACTGGATGCCAGGTTTCTGTTATGAACTTTGTATATATCCTTCCAATTTTTTTTCTCCGAACTCATATAATCATAACTGGGTACACACAAACACACACACCATGAATTTTATCCTACTGTTTGCTTTAAAAAGTTGATTACATCATATACATTTTTCTGCATTTTAATTTTCTCCCTCAACATTACTTTCTATGAATCAATTTGGATTACCCGATAGTGTCCTAGGTGATTCTCTTCAATAGTTCCATAATGCTCTAGAATATAGAAGTACCACAATTTATTCAAGTGTTTTCTTGTTAATGACTATTTACCTTGTTTCCCGTTTTCTGCCACCATAAACCATGCTGCAGTAAACACCATTGGATGCAAGTGGTATAATTTGTATAAATCAGAGTCTCAAGGAGTTTGCTAGGGAAAGGGATTACCATTAATTTTTTAAAATACGCATTGACAAATTGCTTTGCAAAAGAGCCTGCAGCTCTCCACATCCCACAAGCAATGTATGGGAATGCCTTTGTCCTTAAGTCACATCCAGCAGCAGGTGCCAGGGTGATGTGTGTGAAGTCAGAACTCATAACTGCTTTAAATTACATGTCACTGACTACTAGTGAATCTGAGCCTTTAATATATTGGCTAATATTTTGGGTTTGCTCTGTAGCAAACCTATTCATATATTTTATTCACTTTAAAAGTTAAAATTTTCATATTTTCCCATCAATTAAAAAAAACTATTTGAAAAGTAAAAATGTTAACTGATTGCCTGTTAATTATATAATAACTTTACTATAACTATCATTTTGTAATTAATTTTTGTTATGATCCTTTACCATTAAAATGTTTAATTTTGAATGTGTAATACATCTGGCCTTTATTGTTCCTGGGTTTAAAATCTTGGTCAGGTATACCATTGCCCCTAGCTTGTACTAATGTAAAATATATTTTTTAATTTGACTTTTACATAAATCCTTCATCCATTTTGAATTCACTTATTTTATAGAACACAGAATATTTTTCATATGGATATGGTCAGTACATCTTTGGAATAAGTCATCCTTACCTTTGAATAGAAATGTAAACATTTATTAAATGCTTATAAATTCTAGGATCAATTTCTAGATTCTCATTGTCATTATACCTACCTTTATACTAAATGATATAAAATTTATGTTATTATGGTGACTTTATAGGATGATATGGTGTGTAGTAAAGCAAATCCAACCTTACTATTGTTCTTTCTTAAAATTTTGACTATTTTCAGGTATTTATTTGTCAATATAAACTTTAAGTAATTTTATACAACTTGAAAACAAATTATATAACATGTCAGTATTCCTATTTGTATTGCATTACATTTACATATCAATTTTGAATTAATGAACTTTTATATTGCAACTTCAAAAAAATGGTACCTACTTCATTTAATCTTATTTTGTATCCTTTGATTTTCTTTGTAGATATGTTCTTTTCTTATTCAAATTTTCCCAGATTTCTTATTGCTTTTGCTAGTTTTAATAAAATATTTCCATTTATATTTCTAATTGTTTATAGCTAAGGTAGGAAAATCTTCTGTTTTTTCAATATATTTCTCACCCAAATTCTTTTGGCAACTAAAAATTTTTTCCTACCATAGTCTCTTAGGCTTTCTAGCTACACAATCAGACTAAAGTAAAGAGGAATAGGATTAATCTCTTCAGTGCACATTTAATTTTCTTGTGAAGCACTTGTGATTTCAATTTTAATACCTTGCTTAATTTTGTTCATTTAATTTTTAAACTAGCTCCCCACCCTTTTTTGAATATTTGCTTTTCTCTGTCAGCTTTTGAGAAATTAGCTGACAGTCTTATGGGAACTCCTTTATAGGTAATTGTCTGATTTTCTGTTGTTGCTTTTAAGATTCTCTCTTTATCTTTAATCTTGGGTAATTTAATAATGATGTATCTCCATGTGTCCCTCCTTAGATCAAACTTCTTTGGGACTCCCCAAGCTTCCTGCACTTCCTGGAAGTCTATTTTTTCACCAGATTAGGGAAGTTTTTCTTCATTATTTTTTCAAATAAGTTTTCAATTTCTTGCTCTTCCTCTTCTTCTCTGGCACCCCTATGATTCAGATGTTGAAACATTTAAAGTTGTCCCAAAGGTTCCTAAGTGTCTCCTCATGCTTTTAAATTCTTGTTTCTTCATTCTATTCTGGTTGAATGTTGATTTCTTCCTTCTGTTCGAAATCATTGATTTGAGTCCCAGTTTCCTTCCCTTCACTGTTCATTCCCTGTATATTTTTCTTTATTTGCCTTTGCATAGTATCCGCTTCTTCCTCTACTTTGTGACTGTCCTCAATCATTTCTGTGAGCATCCTGATTACCAGTGTTTTGAACTCTGCATCTGATAGGTTGACTATACTCAATCATTTCTGTGAGCATCCTGATTACCAGTGTTTTGAACTCTGCATCTGATAGGTTGACTATCTGATAGGTTGCTTAGTTCTGGAGTTTTGATCTGTTCTTTCATTTGGGCCCTATTTCTTTGTCTTGGTGCATCTGTTACATTGTAAGGGGTGGAGTCTTAAGTATTTGCCAGGGCAGGGCAACCCACTTAGCTGCATTGTGGTGCTATCTGTGGGGGAGGGGTCAGAGAGGGAACATGGCTGCTTGCTGTGCTCTTGCCCCATTTTCAGTTACTTCTTCCACTTCCCACAAGTGAATTGGGCCCTTCTGGTGCTGATTCCTGGGTGGCTGGGTTTGTGTACATTCCAGAACCCTGTGGGTTCCTCCTATGGGCTCTCCTGTGAGACTGGGATTTTCTCCAACCACCACAACCTCCACAGGTTTTTACAGCCAAAGATTTTGAGGTTTTATTTCCCCTTGGTAGAATCCTGGGTTGTGCAGTCTATCTTGCCCCCCTGTTGTTCCTCCCAGTTTATCTGCACATGAATGTGGGACCACCAAGTCTGCCAGCTGCTACCTTACCTACATCCTTTCCTCCTCAGCTGCCCATCTCCTCCCTTCCTACCAGTCTGGATGAATGTTTCTTTTTAACTTCTTGGTTGTTGGATTTCCATACAATTCGATTTTCTAGCAGTTCTGGTTGTTTTTTGGTTTTGAAATTGGTTGTTGCCCTTGTTTTGATTGTGTAAGGAAGCAAAGCATATCTACCTATACCTCCATTTTTGCTGGAATGTCCATTTCTTGATTTCTTTATTACTGTTTATATCTAGGAATACATCTTGCAAAATGTCTATCGGTGAACTTAATTTTTTCCTAGGAAGCATGAGTTTTTCTAAATATTCCATGAATATACAAAATAATTATCTATAGGATCAATAATTCTCTCTCTCATATGTGTGTGTATATATATACATATATACACTCAGATATGACAAGCAATCAACTTAAATGAATAATATATAGCAAAATCTATAGATGCCAACTCAAATTATACCTGAAATTTCTCTTTCCCTTCTCAAGAACCAAACAAGGAAATGACAGTAGCAAGACTTTATGTCAACCCACATACTTACAGAGGTAACACATATAAAATCCCTGAGAATTCTTGTGAAAACTTGAGGACAAAGATCATAAGAAAAGACTGGACATCTGGCTAGTTAATTATTGGAGTTTAAGATCAGTAAAATTTTGGGTACTTTGGTAGACATGACTATTTATTAGCAGGTAAAGCCAGGAATTCACCACTTATACTTTATGATCAAATGCTAAAACTTTGCTACATTTCATGCTCTTTCTTTTCTTTCTTCAATCAAAAAAGGGATAAAATACTTTAAGTTGCCTTAGGACATTAACCAGCAGAATCATCCTAGGCTAGAAGCCAAATCCATTTACTCTCTCTTACACGAAAACTTTCAGATTCTATAAATGGCAAGAATAAAGCAAATAGAGAGCTTCAGAAATTCCTGAGAAATGCCAAGCAAAAAGCTTACCTAAAGTCTCATTTAAGTCAGCATGAGTATTTTAAAGGGACATGAGCCTCTCTAATCTTTTGTCTGGAGACTTCACATGGGTCTTCTAGTAGGAAGATTCTACCAGAGATAACAAAGTTCTCTACCATAATGATTGCTTGCTTAGAGGTCAGATGATGTCCTTATCCAGGAGAGTGAGCTAAATATGTCAGCAACTGAACTCTCAGAGGGAATCTCTTGATGTTATTTCATGGCAATTCTCCTGGTTGAGCTCTCTACCTGAAGCTGTGCTTCAGTCAGGTTTTTAAAAGTTCTTTTTTCCTCTGGTGGTCACTGCTTTTTATTTTGTTACATAACACACCCCATCTGGTTCCTTATACATCCTGTGTCTTGTCCTTTTCTGTGCCTTTGAGTGAATTGTTCCATTTGCTTCTTCCTTGGTCTGGAGAATGCCTATTTATGCTTCAAGATACACTAATGAATATTCACTCAAAAGCTCCTCTCTGCCAGGTAGAGTTATGCACTCCCTCCTCTTCCTCCTCATAGCATTGTGTACCAACCATCAGACACTTAATGCATGCTCCTTTAGAGAATGTATTGTCTCTTTCATTTCTGTTACCCTAATGCTGAACATAGTACCTGGTATACACTAGGTAGGAAATGATCAAATAAATAGATGACTGAACAAAAAAAATGTATTCTAAAACCAGGCATAGGTTTTGAAAAATATTTCAATATCATATTGGGTTATGTTTGGCATCAAACTGATTTGAAAATGAAGTGAAGACATTTTTTAATCTACTGATTCTCAATAACCACCCTTGAGACCAAGATACACATTAAGAGAAGAAAGGGCAGATTACATCAAGGACAGACACTAAGAGCTCATGGAAATGAGTCACTGACATAAATTTCTGAGATCTTAGAGAAGGAAAATCTAAGATTCAATAATGTTTCCTCATTTAAAAAACAAACATGAGCAATGCATAAGTTGGGTATTGATCCCTGGCAAAATTCTAGAATTAATTATTAAACTAATTGATTTTAATTTATTAGTAAAGAATATGATTATCAAGTGGGTACATCATGTCAAAAAATAAAAATTATGCAAATGTTATGAGATTGTTTTACTTACTTCAATAAGACATTTAATAAAATTTCTTAAGATGTGTCAGATAAATGTGGGAAATTTCAGTGAGGTAAGTGAGTAAGTAGTTGAATAAAGATACTCATTTTAACTTCATTCATTTTTAGTTGCCACAGAGCTATGCTCCAGGCTTTGTCTTATTCAATATTTATATCAGTTACTCAAAGTCCTAGAATTTATCTATATAAAATTCATGGCTGTTACAAGGCTGAGAAAAGTGAATATTGTAATAGCTGTCAGAATAACGAGTTAAAAGTTAACAAGTAGAAACATGAAGCTAAAAATCCCAAAATGAAAGTTGGCATATATAAATGGATATGCTTACATTTTATTTCAAGAAAACAACTCTCTGACAGTAGTATATGCCCTGTATATTTTGAGTCATTCTAGCTCTAAAGATTTGTGATTCTAGATGTAATCTAGCCTAGTTTTCCCCATTTACAGAGGAAGCCTTGCAATCAGCTGGAAGTGGAGCCAGGATTAGGACTTAGTTCTACTAAATCCAAGTTCCTGCACTCGGTCACACTGTGCACATTATCCCTCGCTCAAAACACACTAGAAGAACTCTATATCTATGTATAAATATCACACTAACAAGACACTGATCAGCAATAGTATATCACAAGATTAAGGCTGTGAGGAATATGAGCGATCTATGGACCAGGATCCATGAAGCACAATGGAAAAACATGAAGTACTAACATGGATTAGAAGAAGACACTATCTTCAACTCTCCAAAATGTTGTCAGCCACTTGGAAGAAGGGATAATCTCAGAATGCATTCTCCCAAAGGATTAGAACTGAGACAAACTGGTCAAAATAACAAGGAATAGATTTCAGCTTAAAATAAAAACTGAGAATTGTCTGTCAGCCTTAATGATCAGAGAGAGCCTGGATGGGCACCCATCAATGAACTAAACAAATGAACTAAACAATGAACTAAACAAAATGGAGATGAGGAATTTATCAGATGCACAATTCAAAATATTGGTTATAAGGATGCTCAAAGAACTTAGTACCAAACAGCATAAAAAAGACCCAGGCATAAGTGAAGGATATACTACTGTAGAGGTTCCCGATACCCAGGCCATGGACCAGTACCAGTCTGTGGCCTGTGTTAAGAAATAGGTCACACAGCAAGAGGTTAGCAGAGGGTGAGTGAACAAAACTTCACTTGTATTAATTACCACCCGAGCTCTGCCTTCTGTCACCCCACACCATCTTTGGAAAAGTGTCTTCCATGAAAACACTCCTTTGTGCCAAAAGGTTGGAGACCACCCTACTAATGGAAATAGAGAACAACTTACAGGGAATCGACAGAAGAATGCATGAAGCCAATAATCAAAGCAATGATACGGAAATAACAAAACAAAAAATAACCAATAAAACAACAAGAAGGAAAAAGAATCTAAAAAATGAGAATAACATAAGAAGCCTCTTAGACAACTTAAAGCATACCAACATTTGCATCACAGGGGTGCCAGAAGGAGAAGAGAAAGAGCAAGAAATTGGAAATCTATTTGAAAAATTAATGAAAGAAAACTTCCCTAATCTGGTGAAAGAAATAGATATGCAAGTTCAGGAAGTACAGAAAGTCCCAAACAAGGTGGATGCAAACAGGTACACACAAAGACACACCATAATTAAAATGCCAAAGGTTAAAGATAAAGAGAGAATCTTAAAAGCAGCAAGGGAAAAGAAGTTAGTTACCTACAGGGGTTCCCATAAGGCTGTCAGTTGATTTCTCAAATGAAACTTTGAAGGCTAGAAGGGACTGACAAGAAATATTCAAAGTCATGAAAAGCAAAGACCTACGGCCAAGATTGCTTTACCTAGCAGAGCTGTCACTTAGAATCAAAGGGCAGATAAAGAGCTTCCCCAAAAAACAAAAAAGTAAAGGAGTTCATCATCAACAAAACATTACATGAAATGTTAAAGGGACATATTTTAAGAAAAAGAATATTAAAACTACGAATAATAAAGTGGCAATCAACACATACCTATCAACAATTGAATCTAAAAAACAAACTAAGCACACAAGGAGAATAGAGACAGAATCATGGATAAGGAGAGTGTTTTGATGGTCGCCAGATGGGAGAGGGGTATGGGGAAATAGGTGGAGAGGTGAAGGAATTAGGAAATACAAATTGATAGTCACAGAATAGCCATGGGAATGTAAAGTACAGTACAGGAAATGAAGTAGTCAAGGAACTATACGCATGACCTATAGACACCAACAAAGGGGTGGGGATTTCCTGAGTGTGTGGGGGGTACTAGGTGGGGTGGGCAAAGGGAGAACAATTGGGACAACTGTAACAGCATAATCAATAAAATATAATTTTAAAAAGCTGAATAACAAGAGAGTCAAAGCAGATAACTTCCTAAGTTCCCTCTAACCTAAGGAAGAACACTTGATTTGACCTGAATCTACTGGTTGCTATTGTGTGACTCAGCCCTTGATTTTTACCAAGACAGCAACTCCATGAATCATCATCTGTATTCAGAAGTAAACCTTAAGTGGAGGAAGGATCACTATCAGAGAGCCCCTGGAATAGAGCCAGTGGGTGAAGCCATCTGCATTGCCACACTCCTTCCCAGGGCTGAACAAGTGCAGGTACTTAAAATAACATTCCACAAAATGTTTTCCCAAAGTATTAATGTTTTTTCATTTTATCTTTATTTTTGATCTCATAGTATGATTATTGGCAGAACATGACAAACAAGAAGGAAAAATGTAGAAAAGGCAAACCAAAAGTGAATTGTGTTCTGTATCCTGTCTCATTCATCCTTGACTGCTATTGGAACAGATTGCTGAGGGGGGAATTACTTATAAGGCTTAAAGGGGATTGTGAAGATTAGCAAGGAAAAATAATAACCAAGCATACTTTCTGTAAGATATTAAACTATGAAGCAATAGATGGTCATAAGCCTAGACGATAAGTTGTCACACAGTCATTGCACAACAACCACTTAGGACAGCAGCTGCACCAACACCTCTGTTTTTCTCTGCAGTGGAATTCTGCTATTTAAGTCTGGTGGGACACACTTGTTCAGCAATTACTATACAGTGAATTGCTTTTACATTGAATGTGAAAGAAGTTCACATGCCAGTGGCTTCTAAATAAAAATGCACCTGTCATCTAATATTTGGTGACATTGAATTAATTACCTTCCTACCATCTGGAATGCACCTCCAACAAAGAGTCTCAGTTAATATAAAGTATATTTATTAACTAGGATTTAGTGAACACAGCAATGATGAATATTTGACAATTATGGTAAGCAGAAGCAATTGCTAGTAATTAATTTTAAAATCTATTTTATAAAAAATTATAAATGACCTGTTTTTATACATTAAAATCACTGTTACCAAATATGGAGTTGCCTTTACTTT
>PVKM010009592.1:0-36533 GCA_004027735.1 Carollia perspicillata
GGGGGATGTATTTGAAAGGATGCTGGGAAAGCTCACAGGATTGAAGGGAAAACAGTAAGCCTGCTTCAGGGCGAGCTAGATCTAGGGCGATTCTGGAGAGCTCAGCGGGTGCAGCTCAGTCTCTCTGTCTGGGATGCTGCTCATGGCAACTTGGCCAAAGTCATCTTCATCTCTGTGTGCCTTTATCAAACTTTCAAGTTCCTAGTAGAGAGAAGCTAGTCGATCATGTTTCATAAGCCACCCAGAGCTAGAAGACAGGAGGAGTGGCACAAATCTGTGAGCACATCCTTAAGAGTCCTCAGCCCTTTCTCAGCACTGCTGGTAGCCTCCTTGAAGGCCTCGGCACTTCTCCAGCCTATGCTTCTTGCATCTTTAAAATCTATACTTCACACTGCCACCATTTTCATAGTTCTAAAATATATACCATTCAATGTATCTCCCTAGTTAAAACTCCCTGATAGCTCTTCATTACTCAGAGAATAACCTACAAGCTTCTGTCAGGGACTTCACTCGAGGATGTGGACCCTGGCTACCTTTCTAGTCTCATCTCTTGCTACTTTCTGTTAAATCTTCTGTTCCAAGCATACTGCAGTTATTAGCAATTCCCATAAACAGCCATGCTTTGTTCTAGCCTCACGGTTTTGCTCCCTCTTTCTCAAATACCCACACCCTCTTCGCTTCACCTGGTTAACTCACACTCCTCTTTCCAGGCTCACTTTAGGTATTGGATATGAATCTTTCCTCACCCCTTCTCATCTGGGCTAAGAGCTCTTCCTCTGTGCTCTGACTGCATCCTGAACTTATCTCTAATATAGACATTGCAACCTGTTGCATTCATCTCTTTCCTTGTCACTCTTCCTGGCCAAATATCCAATTTATGTTTGGTTCCCAGTAGCTACATGTCATAAATGTTTGGTAAATATATTGAAATAAACAACTATTGGTTTCGAATGCCTAATAACGAAGCACTGTGGGGGAAAGAAATACATATATAGTTTCACATTTCTACATTCAGTGGCCTGGCTGCCTAGGAGTATTATTTGTGTAAACAATACTTACACAAATTAAAAGTATAGGTGGAACTACAAAATACTGTACAACTTCATGCACACAAAAAAACCAGTGACCAGAAGCTAGAATTTGAGATCAAATTCATCTGGCAAGTCTTCTCGGAAGAGGAAACACTTGAGCGGTAACATAAAGGAGAAGATTCCAATGGTTTGAAGAGGGTGGGAGAGTGTTTTCAGTGTGGGGAGTGAGAGAAAAAAGCTCATTATGTTTGAGGAACAGAGTGGAAACATTGGCCAAGAGAGAGGTTGATTAAAATACGGTGAAAAGGCTAGTGTGTGTGTGTGCGTGTGCGTGCGTGTGTGTGGGGGGGAGTCACAGGTTAGGGGACACAATGGGGCAGGTGTGCCTCTCATTCTCTGACTCTGACGTAGAACACCTCGGCATTCTAGATTGCCGGCTCAGCACAAATTCCCTGTGTCTCCTTCAGAATCAAGAGGAGAATCAGTAAGATATTTTCAAAAGGTAGAGTCCCCACATCAAGGAATTTCGCCTCTCTCCCTGATGTTAAGATTTCCCGATGTCATTCCAGGTATCGTACACCAGCCATCTCTATTCTTGCTTCTGAAGTAGTTTCTGTGTTGGCGTGATTTGTTTTTCTACCCAGGCGAGCAGCCCAAGATTTCTACCTTCCAAGCTAATGGCTCCTATTTGTTTTAATTTTAACATATCCATGAACTGGACAAAACTATATGGGAGAAAAGAGTGAAAAGCTCAGTCTGTTATCCTCGAAGGGAACTTCCAGAGTTTAGCTGAGTCCTGTCATAAACTTTAGACAATTATCTTTAGGGTTTCTGTCTAGACAATTAAACTAGATATAACCCTAAACAATCACCTAGCAGTACTGTCAACACTAACACAGATCTTTCCTCCAAACCCATGGACTTCGTAAGAGCTTCGGCTGATTGGCCTTACAAAAGCTCTACTGAATTGTCAAGACCCCCCCTGAATTTGATCCCACCCTACCTATCTACTATTATGTCTTTAGTGCTAGCTACTTAATACAACAACAAAACAAATAATCTTCCAGTTAGGCTGCTTCACAAATAGTCCTGCTGGGCCCAGTTCAATCTCCGCGTCCTTTGGGAAGCGTCTTCCGCTCAAGCACCACTAGCCTCCGTTTTCTCTGAATGGTGGGGTCCAAATCCCTGACTCTTCTCTCCCATTTCTAATGAGTAAAATGCAGCAACCCCCTGGGGCTCCCTGCCGAGACACTTTTCTCAGCTTCTCAGGCCTAATCTACAGACAAGCGTGGTCATACTGAGAGGGATGTTTGCTTTCCCGTTACTGACCCATGAATTCATTTTATTTTAGGTCTTTATGTAGGTAAACCTCACCAACAGCATGGAATTAGAAGGTCACCTTTAAATCACTAGGTGAACTCCCTCCACTTTTACAGATGAGGAAACTGAGGCCCCAAGAGAGTTGTCCTTCTTGTTTCAGACTGAACATCACTTCCTCCTCCCTGCTCCCGTTAGTCAACTGAACTGAAGTTCCTGAGGGCAAGGGTCACCGTGCCTGGTGCACAGTCTCCATCCAGAATCTCACCTCTCCGTCTCCTCTTGCTTCCCACACAGGATGGCGAACGCGGCTGAGCACTCACTGTGTGCTAAGGAAACAATGTCTGGACTGAATTGAACCCCTTCTCCATGAGGACCGTTTAGAGGCACCGAGTCTGGCCTCTGGGTGACTAATTGCTTCGGGTTGGCCCACTGAGCAGCGAACAGCAATGGAACAAAGGACACCTGCCATGTGTGTAGTCTTGTTCGCCCAGCTATGTCATAAATGCCATCGTATAGGAACGTATCTTGTAGCCCATAGCACCCGGAACAGTGCTGGGCGCAGAGTAAAGCCTCATTTAAAACGTTTCGGCTGACGAACTGCCCCCGATCAAACGCCAGACCTTGGTCCCTGTTTCCGGCAGCAGCTGGAGTAGCTTTTCCAAAAGAAAAGCATCAGGCCTTTCTTTTCCCGAGAGGCACTGCAGGGCTGAGGAAGCATCTTTCAAGCGACTCTGTGCCTTAAATTGGTCTTGAGGAAAAGTATCTGGAATCTGGTGCTGCCTTTCAGATACCAAAGAATTATTCTGGAAGTGGTACAGCAAAAATGGAACCTTTGCTGTTAGATAACGTAAGGTAGTTGGACACATCTGTAGGACACAAACTTTATTTTGCTTCGTCCACAATGTGTCACCTGCTCCCCTTGGGGCTATTTTTAAGAACTTTGGCCTGAAATGGCCAATCCTCGAATGTGGTCTGATCCTGGGTTTGGGATTATTTGCGCCATGCTATAGCCAATGGACCCCCTAATGGCACAGCTTGGCTATTTCTACTTTTCGTATTTTGATCCTTACTCTGCTACCCTCATTTTCAAAGGAGAGCGGTCCCGTTGAGATAGTTGTAGGGTCCTACCTAATTTGAGCTAGTTTACCCCCACAAATGAAATGATCTCCAAGGAGGAAGAAGGCCACGTACTTTAGTCATTGACCCCCCACTGAGCGCCCTCCACTGTGTTCAGGAGGTACATGGGCTTAGTAAGAATCCGTCGAGGAATCCAAAATACTTCATCACTGAAGATTGTGACTTCTGCCCCTTGCCCTCTTTCCCACAAAGGGAGCTGGCATCTTGGTGGAGGCTGGGAAGGAAAGTGAAAGAGCAGAGTATGAGAATATTCGCCATTGATTATTATTTGTACTACCCCACTTCTGTGAAGAGAAAATTATAGGTGGTTAGGAGCACCAGGAAGCCAGTAGTACAAGGTCGATCATAAAAAACCGGATATTTGCTTGTGAAGTTCCACTAATTATATTCCTTCTGTGGAATCATTGGCTAATCATGGTGCACGCAGAGCCATTTCCACCTGGAGAGGCAGGCATTCATAACTATAGGCCATGTTCAAGGGTATTGTGAGGGTCCAGCTGTCTAAAAGAAGTTCCTTATGCATTCTACTAGAGCACTTCCTTCGGTGGTCTGAAACCCCTAGTTTAGAAGAAATTGACTCATCAGATGTCCCTAAGAGGTCCGACTCGCTTAATTCCTCCATCTGAGGTTTTGTTTTCCCCCGACGCACAGGCTGGATAACGAATCTTATTCTTTACTGCCCGTACGTGTTTCACGTAGTGACCACCTAGATGGTGCTTTTCTAGTTCTAAGTCGGGCTCCCCAACTTCGCTGAAAGAGATTGAAAGCACGCGGAGGAAAAGGCCGCTGAGCAACTGGATGTTCCGCCTTTTTTTTTTTTCAGGTTCTTCTTTGGTAAACCAAAGACTTCTATAACTAACGCAGTTAAACTGGAGAAAGGAATTGTGGACAGCGATGAGGTAAGGAAGCGAATTAGCAAATGCTCGTTCGTAATCTTTCCTTGGAGTTGCTTATCTTGTAAGCCATGTCTTCCAAACTTTCTGTTGAGAAGCAGAAAAGGGTCAAGATTTGTACGGAAAGCAAGGTTAGTTGATCCAATTTTATGCGAGGGAAACAGACACAGAAGAAAGGAGAGACGGGGAATCCACAGGAGAGAAATAAAGCAGGACGCAAAACCCAGGGACCAGGGGCCGAATCCTAGGGCGTGAGTGAGCGTTCAACCCTGACTTACTGGAACTCGTGGCCACGTCTAGCAGCAAAAGCTTGGTTACTTCCCCAGTTTATTATCTTTAAGTGAATTTTCCAGGCCAACTTTTATTTTATCAGCCAGAGGGACTGCTATTCAACATAACAAAGCTAAAACATACTCCAATTTGGACACTCTTGTGGGTTTCGTCATCTGCTGGAGACAGATTTGGAACAGAGACGCACTGCCTCAGAATCATGCAGGAGTAAAAACGTTTTGCCCAGAGACTTTCCCACTATAATTCGCTAAAAACAAACCAACAAACAAGCCTATGATCATCTTTACACCTTTCCTCCAAAGAAATTTTCCTTAGACTTCTGTACGTATGATTCTAAATAGGTATTTTATAGGTCGTATCTGTGAGGCAGGTTTTTCGCAATAGGTTTTCGGTTTGAACAGAGGGACCTTAGTTCTCTAAAAGGTAATCAAAATTAAATGATCGCATCTTCGGATTCGTCCCATGTTTCATGTCACGCTCCCAAGAGAATGCGCGGAGTGACTTTGCTGGACTCGGGAGCAGGATCTCGGGCTGTCCTCACCCGCGGTTCTGCCTGTTTCCTTCTGCTTCCCGCCCCCCCCTCCCCCGCCTCACCTGCTTGCTTCATCCACCCTTCCAAGTGCATGTCCCCCTTCTTCTGTACCCCGCCTTACCATACATATCACCTCGCTGGGGACATGGCAATCTCTAGAAATGCTGATCTAAATGCAGGAAGGATTATGCGCCCCTCCACTTTTTCTGATGTCTGATTTTGCCAAGCCCGAAGGAGGTAACTCAGCTTTTTCGCTTTGGGTTCTCATCCCTGTGACTTGCTCATCCTCAGGTAACCCAGGGCTGAGCTAGAGGCTGGGCAGCACGCTGGGGTCAGCGGAGGGAGAGGCAGGTGGCCCCGCCCCTCTCCCACCCTACAGGACACTCCACCCGTCAATCATCAGCACTACCACCAGCGGAAAAATGCAAAGTGGTGGACAGAAATGTTGGCAAAATTCAATTATTTTGGTAACATTTCGGGAAGAATCATACACCACAGAACTATTCAAAAATGCAAAAAAAAAAAAAAAAGCGAAATGTTTCTCCCTTCCTCTGTGAGCCTGCCTTCTCCCAGCTCAGCTGGCCGTTATCCCCAGGGCTCCCTTCCCTCACAACCCTTAAGTTATTGCCCTTTTCGGTGACTTCCTTTTCTCCTTAAAGGTTGTCCTCCCTATTGATTTTCACCTGATTTCGCCTACAGAACTGAAAAGGCAGAAAAAGGAGGTGTGATCTTTTGGAGAGATTCGCACCTGTCTGAACTTCGACACTGCCCTTGTCTACTTCCCCTCCCAGCAGCTCGAGGCTGGGTGCAAACCACGAAGCACACGGTTCCCTTTACTTCATGTAAAGCAGGGACCCCAGTTTAGTGAGAGGAAGGAATGGAATACTGTGTATGTAGGACAGGTGCAGCTCGAAACCGCTAATTGTGATTGTTGTCTCTAGATTTTTGATCCAGGCGGGCAATCCAAATTCGTTCTCAAGAACCTTCAGCATTACACAGTCCGTCCGCAGTTGGTAGGTGGATAAAGGATTTCCCCCAAGAACCCTAAAAGCAAGTTGCAGAGGTGGGGCAGAGGTCCACTGTGGAGTGTCTTCCAGCGACTGCCACTTCAGTGACTGCGTGAGCTCCTGGGATGTGGGGGAGGGGGGGTGCAGAGCTGCCCCAGGACATGGAGCCAGAGGCCTTGTGGGGAAAGGTGGTGGTGAGCCAGCAGGCAGGAGCTGGGAAGAAGGTGGTCCCCGTGGCGGAAATATTCTTTTTAAGTTGAGGAAACATTAATAATCAGAAGGTATTTCATTCTCTCCTCCTCCCTTCCTCCCTCCCCAAGCCTCTGCTTTCCTTCTGTTGACAGAAAAGGAAATTTAGTGGGATTGTCCCTTCCCCCAACCCACATCTTAAGTGACATGCTGTCTTTTGTGACGGCTTGTCCTTTTTAACCTTACACTTATTATGCATGGCAATGTGGTCATGCCTGTGGGAAAATGTTGGTGGGTGGGAATGTTGGTGTCACCCCCACTCTTAAAACTCCCTGAGCGAGGAGATGGGGGTGCTGGCCCTTGCACCCTCTGCCTTGGAGAGTCGTAGAGATGGCCTGCGAGGTTCAGCCTGGAAACCTTGCTGTTTGCCTCACTGGGCTGCACAAATTCAGTTACACTCTTTCAGGAGAATTAAGTCATCTTCCTCCCTTTAATGTAGAAATCCCTCCATGTTATTTCCCCAGCCCCTCAGTCTATCTGTGGGGTATGCTCTGAGGGAAGAAAGGACCAGTGAGCTTCAGACATTTTCCTGATAAACACGCATCAGAGCAGATTTATCCAGTCCCCCCTGTCCAGCCTCTGTCCCTGCCCCATGGGGGCAGACGACTAGCCAACTGATTTGTTCATCTTCTCTTGATGTCATCCCTTTGTCTCCTGGACACCTTCCTGTCTGTCTGCTCAGGGTCAGTACTATGAGCCGTTGAAGCCCACCGCACTGCAGAAACTCATGGCTCGGAACAAGAAAGCCTTAAGCTTCATGCTCAAAGTCACCGAGTATGATCAGGATAAGACCTTACTGATACTGACCAACAACCCACCTCCCTCCCCGATGGGCCAGCAAGGAAAGGACCTCCCACCAAAATACTTTCCCAAGGACTTCCTGCTCAAGGTAATGGCACCTAGGGAGGTCTCCCCAAGCACCCTAAGTAACCCGGAAGAATTTGGAGTTAGCTTGAAGAAGGAAGCTAACTTAACATGCTATTCAGGAGCCAACCTTTTCCCTCTAACTCTTTGCCATATGCTTCACTGAACAGAATCTGGATGACCTGGGAAACACCCAGAAAAAGAGTTGGATGAGCCTGGGTCATGAAACTTCATTGCACAGAGAAAACAGAGTCTTCCCTTGAAATTGTTTGTCCCTGGACCAAGATATTTAGTTAGTAATTAACAAAGGATAAACTACCCAATGCCTTTCTAGTTGAGTATAAAGTTGTAAAGGATAAACTGAGAAATGAAGAATAAGGAACAGATGTGAATACCTCAACGGGAAAGGAGTAAAGGGTTATACTTTATACCCATTGCTTTGGGGTCTTAAGGGGAGAGGAACAGAGCAGGGAATTCACTATCACAGCATCCAGACATTTGGGACTCTTACATACTAAAGAAGTTCAAAGTCAATTTGATAACCGATCACTGAAAATACACTAATCTAAGAACTAAAATATAAAGACGATTGCAAGACAGTTTCTACCTTGAAGGAACTTGGGGTCTAACAGGAGCAACAGATCAATAAATGAGATCTTTAAAAGTGATTATAACATAGCAGGATCTATGAATTATAAAAGAATATGCAAGATACAGGACTAATATACAATAAAGAACAGCATTTCTTTTGGGAGGAAGGGAGTAATCAGAGAGGCTTTGCAGAAGAGATGGCCCCTGACAAGAGAAAAGGAGGATATTCCAATCAGAGGGAGGGGCAAAGACACGAGAAACTGAGGTACATTTAGGGAGTTGTGAGAAAGTAAATGGCAGCAGATAAAAGGATATAATCAAATTGGCATTAATTTAGAAAGACCTTTTTTTGGAGGTTGGGAGAAAGATGCATTACTCGTGAAAGAGACAGAAATCAGAGATTCGTTATGATGTTACTGCAGTCATCAAGGTAAGTGATGCTGAGAAATCCAACTACATCAACAGCAGAGGAAGTGGAAAAAATCAGTTTAAGAGATATTTAGGAATCAGGATCTAAAAACAATCTTGATACCCCTGTCCAGGTAGCTCCATTGGTTAGAGTGTCATCCAGATACGCCAAGGTTGGGGGCTCGATCCCTGGTGAGAGGACCTACAAGAACCAACCAATGAGTGCGTGAAGAAATGGAACAATCAATCAATGTTTCTATCTCTCCACCTCTCGCTCTCTTTCTCTCTCTCCCCACTTCCATTCTTTCTCTCTCTCTCAAATCAATCAATAAGAAAATAAAAAAAAGATTTTGATGGTCTTGAGAAAGAACCTAATATAGCAAGAAGAAATTAAATGAGATGAGTAAAAGTACAAAGAAAGAACGTAATTATAACAGAAATTTGAAGTTGGGAATGGAATTACCCAAGACAGATTTTTATAATAGAGTGTGGTGAATTTGGAATTAGTATTTCCTTAGTTGCTACATGAATAGCAGTGAGAGATTCCTTTCCCAATGGAAGATGAGATGCTAGGATCCAAAAGTATATGTTGACAAAGGAGTTAATAAAGAATTCTTGCCTATGGTCCCTTTGGTCTAGAATTTGTGCCTTTGAATGTGCACTCAGTGGTTGTTTCTCGGGGTAAGGTAATACACACTGAGAGAGGGACAAATCCCTGGCCAGGACTGTGCTGCTCAAGGTAGAGGTGGAAATCCAGGACTGTCGTGTAACCTTGGCACAAGAAGCGCTCTCTCCCAACAGCTGGCACTTGAGAGTCTTCCAGATCACATGCAGGACCTGAACACACTTGTGAGCAAATTGTGGTACCACCCAGATTGTATTAATAGAGCTAAGACTCTGCTTGTCAAAGGCTGGCACCATGGTAATTTTATGCGGCTATCTGAAACCAGTCCAAGAAGATGGAAATGCCCAGTATCTAGAATGCTTCTTTAATGTTTATGCTGCATCCCTTCCTTCTCTTGCTAGAAAATATGACCATCTTTTGAGAGCCTAAGATCTTCCACTAAAGAAGCATTCTTTTGCCCAGGCAGGTGTACTAAAAGATTGTGGGTTCCAGTTGGCAACTTGGAGAATGGAATAGATGGCTATACTGCCACTGTGATGGTTATACTCAGAGCCCCTTCTAAGTGAAGTGGACCATACCACAGTCTGTGAAGGAAATGGTGCCCTGTGAGGTCCTGTTTTGTATAACTAGGCTCGATCCTCTGTTCCTAGCTGAGACCAGAGAAGCACACTAGACCCAGTGAAGGAAAACGCATTGGTTGGTTAGTGACCCGTGGTGGCCGCCACCCTACCCAAACTGACCAAAAACAAAACCAGGCAACTTATCGACACCCAATCCCTGCCCTAATCAGGTTTCTAGCTTCCAGGCCTCTGAATTGGGAAAGGAAGAGGTAGAGGCAGTGGGAATGAAAGTTGAAAGGACACAGAGAGGCCGAAAAGAAAGCAGTGTGGGGACCATGAGAACAGGAGAGGGGCAGGTTGAACTTATAGGGAAATAATAGAAATGAATAAACAGAAGCTATAGATAGAAAAAAGGTATACAGGGTAAGGTAAGCAGTGAACAAAGAGAGGAAGAAGCAGGTAGGAGGAAGTAGGAGGGACATTAACGATATGATAGAGAATCAAGATATGCAAAGGCATGCAGTAGTGGTCTTTAGCTAGTGCCATCTTGGATTCCAAATAACTTTTCCATTCCTGGTTTTCTGCTGTGAGATCAAACATTTATTACCAAATGTTTGGTTTACTAAGCAATTCAGTAATTGAATCCTCCTCAAAACTGGGTGAATTCCTCTCTGGCTCTCTTCAAAGGGCCAGTGGGCATGTCAATCAATTACATAGGAAACTGACAAGTCATCGGGCAGGGAAACAAACATGTAATAGCCCACGCAGAAGGGCTTCCTCCTCTTCAATTCTGAGTCCCCACTTCCTTCTCTGATAGGTGCCGTTGCATCGTTTGGGATATTGGAACTTAGTTCAAGAACTTAGTTCAGCCTCTAAGTCCCAAGGTCCGTGCTTGGCTCCCTCACTTTCCTTCCCTCTGCTGCAGGAAAGGTATCAACAGCACAAACCTGCTGAGAACGTCTGCCTACTTTCAATGCCTCAGAAAAAAACGATAAGACCTGAGCTGAAACCAGTCTTCCCTGTGACACTGTTGAAGGGCCCTACATCCAAGCAAAAGCAATGGTTTAGGTGAAGTCCTGGCTGCTCTTGTTGTCATTTTCTTTCCTATCATTTCCTTATTCATGCTACCATTTCTTTTAAATATGATTGAATATTTTTTGCCCATAGGGGATAGGTACAAATGCGTATAAATAAGACACAAAGACCCAGCTTACTGCTCAGGATGAGGTGGTTCAGTTAGTTGGAGCAGCATCCTGTAGACTGAAGGGTCATGGGTATGATTCCTGGTTAGGGCACATACCCAGGTTGTGGGGTCAATCCCCAGCCTGGACACATGTGGTTCCATGTATCCAGGCACATATGGGAGCAACTGGTCAATGCTTCTCCCTTGCATGGATGCCTCTCTCTCTCCCCCTCCTTTCTCCCTTCCTCTTTCTCTAAAAGCCAATGGGAAAATGTCCTTGGGTGAAGATAGAAAAATAAGACATGGCTTCCCTATATAATCCCCAACATCATTTATACTCTAATAAGAGAGAACAGTAATGCAGCTAAGGTTTTTCACTGAGAAGCAGTTTCAAGAGTGAAGAGAAATATTCAAAAGTCTATGAGGTGGGGAAAGGGGAACATTTTTGCCCCTCAGTGCATGATAAGGGCTCTAGCATGGGACAATGTGCTATGGGATTTCATTGGAAACTAGTTCCAGGAGCAGCCTGTATCTAGTGTGGAGAGGAGAGGGGAGACCCTGCACTTCCTTCGCAGGCTTACAAGGCTGGGATCTGAAAGCATCCCTTTCTCCAAACAGTATGCCCACTCTGTACCAACAAGCACCCGCTAATGTTGTCCTTGCTCCTCCCCTGGAATCTGAGAGTGTGGTGACTGGTTCCGCTAGCCCCCAGCCCTAGGATTTACTAAATGAGCTTTCTTTGTTAAGGTTTTCCACCGAGAACGATTTCAAGAGTGAAGGGAAATACTCGATGCTCTGCACTTTGAGGAAGCAGAAAAACATGTACCCGCAGCTCACCTTTGCTCAAGTCTGTAACAGAGACACGCTAAAAGATGGTAAGCTCCTCTCTTGCAAAGCAGTGGCTTACAGGACAGAGATGTGGACAGGAGGGACAACCTATGGGGACAAGAGATAAGGGCAAATCGATGTCTCTCGTGCAGGTTCTGGGGACTGTTTTTCCTTGTAGCACAGAAGAAGCTAAGAACTGATAGAGGCTCAGGTGGGGCTAGGCTTCGGATTCTGTTTAAATCCTCAAATTTCAAGAAGCCGTCGCATAGTGCTTCCCAGACTGTATCACCTGGCACTCTAAAACCTTTGGTGTATCAGTGTGTTATTCGCCCTGCTATTTTCTTACTGTTTTTGTTCTTGCCCTAATAACACTATATCATTAACATGGGTTTGATATGCTAATTACATTTTTTCTGACATACATGTCATCAAATTTATAATGATTAAAATTTAAAACTTTTTTTAAATTTCAAATTATCTCCTAAAGCTATGCAGTGGTATACATATCACACTTGAGGAAAACTGTTCTAGAAGGGCCCAAGGATAAATCTGTGTGTCTCAGAGATACACGAGTCTCTCTGGGAAGGAGGCAGGACCTGGGCTGGAAGGGGTTTGGGATAAGTTTGTATGGAATGGAAGAAGGTATAATGAAAATGCTCCTTACAAATGATCCTTCATTTAAGAACATTTATAGGGCGCCTAGTAAGTGTTGAACACTTATTGAACGCGTCCAATGTATGAGATAGATAGATGATGGGCCAGACCGTGAAGGGCCGGGGTTATGTGACTAAGGGCTTGGGTTTTCTCCACTAAGCAGTTGGGACCCACTGAAGAATTTCAGAGCACCCAGTGGACATTTGTGTATTAGGAGCATAATCGATGGGTCCCCAGACTTCACCAGCTATGACTTCAAGATAAGGTTGTTTTCTCCTATGAGGTTTCTCTCCTCAAGCAATTTCTGGATCTCCCTGAAGTATGTTTAGCTGTTCCACAAGGCCATCCCATTGATGGCTTAACACCTTTGCCAATTGTCCTATCTAAATATTCACTGTCCAGAGCTCCGTGGTCATATTTTACCATCCCTTTAACGGCTTCTCTGCTCCTCCTGTACCCATTTGCCATCCCCCATGCCCACCTACTCCTGATTAGGTGTTCTCCTAACTCCCTGTATTCAGCTAAAACCAAGCTGGGATATTTAACCATACTTTGTAGATGGGGAGAGAAGTTAAAGAACAACAGAGAATGATTTTTCTTGCTTTTAAAAAGGCTACTTGCTTTAAAATAGGCTCAGTTCCTTCACTGTCCCCAGCACATTAATCAATCTTGGGAATCCCCTGGCTTATCTATGCTCTTTCTGCCTAGGCTCCAATAACCTTGGCCCAAGGAAAGGGAAGAGGATCATTCCTTCCCCAAAAACCTGTTTAAATTTCAGCCCACGAAGAAACAAGTAGGAACATTTACAGATGGTCCCTGACTTAATGACAGTTTGACTTATGATTTTCTGACTTTACGGTAGTGAAAAAGCAATATGCATTTAGTTAAAACTGGCTAGGCTAAGCTATGATGATCGGTAGGTTGAATTTTCGACTTAGATATTTTCAGGAGACGATGGGTTAACTGGGGACACACCCCCATTGTAAATTGAGGACCATTTGTATTTCCTTCAGGGGAAACTCTACCTGGAAAGTCAAGTTGGAGCTTTATAGGCCAGATAAGGCAAGCATAATGGCTAATAGTACATTTAGTAAAGTTGGAGTTAAATCTTAAGTGATACCATATGTTGGATATCGTGGTTCAGTTTAATCTAGAATCTAACGTAGATGAGAATTTCTCTAATTTTTCAAGGGCACGATTCTATCAAGGATATGCCCAATTTACACTTCTAACCAGAACACTTAGTATCCCAGTCTGCAGCATTTTATTACAATTACAGTGACTTTACAGTTTCCCTAAAAAAGAGGGGTGGTACTGACTTGACTTATGTATCTGAAAGGGCCCATTATGATGCTTTTCCTTAGCAAAGACAATCTACTGTGAAGTTGAAAAAATGTCTCCACTTCAAGTAAAAGCTCCATTGCTGGAAACCACTTCCTTCTGCCAATAATGACCCGTATTTACCAGGCATCCCAATGAAGAAAGATAAAAAATGGCTTGGAAGGGGCCCATGAAGGCTGGGTAGGAGGCTGTCCAAGAGGCAGATGATAGGACACGAATTAAGGTGTTATCGTAGGACTAAGGAAACATATTCAGGGGATATTTACGAGGCCTAATGCATCAAAAAGAGTGGGGAGGGATGCTTCCAAGAACAGACAGACCAAAGAGAATCTGGGTCAAGCGATGACACTGAAGCCAAATGTAGAGTTTCTTAGTTACATTCTCAGGCAGGAGACTGAAAACCAACACACACTTCAGGAAAAGGCTGAGGGATAAGAATGTACAAGTGAATGCACCTTAACTTAGTAAGCTACATGATGTCACTATGATTTGGGATGGATCATTTGAAAGGGGTGAGATTAAACGGGGAAGACCAAACTGGCGGTGTGTTAAACTGGGTTTTGAAGACGGTAAGGAATCCAGAATTCCTATACAGAATGCTGGGAAAGGTAGTCCGGTAGTCCAAAATCTTTCCCCTTGCTAAGAGTAAAGAGCACTTTTCCTGTCCCTCCAAGTGGGTCAATTTCATGCCTCACGTTGTGTCCTAGTCCCTCTGAAAAGCCACATTCACCAAGGTGCACTGTGTTTTGTTGCAGTCTCCAAGAAGTCAAAAAGTGACATGGCGACTTCGAAGATACATTGGGAACCACTAACCCTTGCATCGCTTCTGGAGGAGAAGCCCACTAGAATCGCGCCTGGGGAGAAAGACTTCCGCTTTGGAAGGGCCCAACATTGGTTCATTAAAAATACCACTGTCATTAAGTAAAAACAAACACTTCAGGACTCTAGCCTCGGTCTCCAAAGGCTGAGAGGCCAGCATCAGTATCCATCCAGGGCGTGTCAACCAAATACAATTGCATTCTGCCCGCTCAGGGCACGTGCTGTCGAATCGCTCGCAGGGCGCGCCGGGGCGAGCCTCGGGTCCGGACTGGTGTCGGCAGGAGCCCCGAAGCGGGGACCCGGGACCCAGCGCCGGGCCCCGCCTCGGCTAGCAGAGGGTAGACGAGAGGGCGTGGCCGCGTCCCCAGGGGACCGGAGCTGCCGCGACTGCCGGGAAGGGCGGGCCTTCTCTCCGAGTGACGGGAGGGCGGCCCAACCCGCGCCTGAGCTCGGGGCCGGCCTTCCTGCAGCCTCTTCCGCTCGCCGGCTGAGGTGCTTGGGAAGGTTGCAGTGGGTCTGGGCGCTGGGAAGTGGTCCAAGATGATTAAAAAATTCGACAAGAAGGACGAGGAGTCTGGTACGCGCTGGGCTTCTGACGCCCACCCTCCGCCGTGGGGGGGTCCCTTCCCCTCCAGCCGCCACCTGCTCTCGGGGTTGCGGACCGGGGGGCGTGGGCGCCGGTGTGCCAGGGGGCCGGTTCCAACAGGGGGCCTGCCCCTAGCCCCTCCCCCGGCGCCGCAGCGCTCCCCCCACCCCTGTCGCGCGCTCCAGCCCAGGCCGCCCCTCTCCGGCCCCCCGACCACGCGCCACATCAGATTGCTTGGCGGCCCCGCCCCCTTCCTCTCCCCTTTCTCCTTCCCCACTGCCTCCTCCTCCTCCCGGCGCTTCTGTTCCTAGCCGTCTCCTTCCCGCTCGCCCCGGGTGGGCTGCTCGCGTTGGCGGCGGGCGCTGGGCAGGTGGCGGAGGGAATGGGTGTGCGTGTTTGGGGCCCAGAGTGGGTCTCAAGTCCACGGGACCGTGTTGTGTGTGTGTATATGAACTCTGAGGTGCCTTGTACCTTACAGTCTTCCCGGGGACCTTTACACTATTTACTTCCCACGGGGCAATACTCTCATGGTACATAGGTCATTCAATGAATCCCATAGTGGCGTCTTGCTACTTGGGTCCAGAGCAAAAGGGGAAGATATCAAGCCACCTTACAAACAAAACAGAACTCAGCGTTTGATAGCTGCTCTCATAAAGAGCGGTAGAACGTTGGGTTAGTAAAAGCTCCATGGTCCCTTCCATCTTTAAGTTTATATGATTATCTGCTAAACTCTTCGCTTCATAGTAAATGTTAAAAACACATAAAATCGTGCTCGCCTTTAGGGAAACCCAAAGGGCCCTGCCACAATCTTACTAATTTTGGTTTTGTGGACATGACATATTTGTAACATTCATGTAAAAATGGACAGGAGAAAAGACAATCATTTCAGGCAAGGTTCCTGCAAAAGTACAAAATCTTACAGAAAAGCAATGACAAATAGTTTCAGAATCAAAATGATTATATTTAATTTACATACATAGATATCCAAGTGGCCACTTCTGTTAGGTGAGCTATCCCAAGCATTCAGGACCCTTCCATGAAAAATAAGTTTGTGTAGGACAGCTATTAAAGATACGTTTTGTTTTATACTGTAGGTAGTGGCTCCAATCCTTTTCGGCATCTGGAGAAGAGTGCGGTCTTACAGGAGGTATGGCTTGGAGGTCCATTGTGTTTCCAGTCCGTTTCAGAATGGCGGGCAGAGAGCCCCTGGAGTGTTGGGATCCAAAATAAGAATTGTGGAGTATAACTGAGTTCAGAGAATATACACTTGAGGGAAAAGGGGGAGGGGTTGCTCGTCAAAGGGGAGAGAAATGCAAAAACATGGCAGGCTGTGCCCCATGTTGAGAATTTTAAATAAAATGCCAGAAGAGGTGTTTAGTGTAGGTTATTGAGGGAAGTTACAGATATTAAACTCATTGTATTCAAGTGATGTAGGTAAATGTTACGATTCTTACTTAACGGATAGCGCCTACAAAGTTGAAGCGAAGCATTAGACTAAAGGGAAAGAGAGAGTGTAGAATGGGAAATCAAGGCCACATCTAATAATGTGTCGTATCTCATGTACTAAGTTGAAAACTGTAGGTAGCTAACATTGTTTGGATGTTGTAATTAAAATACATAATAGTCTTTATTTCATTAAAGTTGATTTTCTGTAATCCGAGATAGAAAAAGTAGAAAATATACTGTGTGTAACTTTTTTGTTTCCAGGCTCGTCTGTTCAATGAAACACCCATCAATCCAAGAAGATGTTTGCATATTCTTACAAAGATTCTCTACTTACTGAACCAGGTACATTATTTTGATTTTCTTCTGATTTGTGTTCTGGAGTAGAAATACATTAATATGTAGTAAAGTACTTTCTGGAAAGTAGAATCAGTTTTTTTTTTTAATTCACTTATTTAAAAAAATCTACAATGTTGCTTAACATAATATGTGAAGCTTCTTGAGGACAAGGACTGTGACATATACTGTATTTTGCTGTGTATAATGTGCACCCATATTTTTGGCCCAAACTTCCAGGGAAAAAATCCTACATTTTAATTTTTAATTCAGTCATTTATTTATTTATTTTTAGATACTGGTCTTTTGTCTTATAAAGGAATTTTAGCATTATTTCTGAACATATTATGGTACAAGAAATTTTATGTAACAAATAATTACAAAACACAAGAACAGATACAAGGTACAGGAAATTTTTAAAAGAATTAGAAACATAGATACAGAAATAGTACTATTCATGTATAATATGCATCTGTATTTTTCTTTAAAAATTTGGGCAAAATGAGCATTTTACACTGCAAAATATTTTATTTCTTTTTATTCATGAGGTACTAAAGCAGTTAAGCACATAGTAGATTCTCAATATTGATTTGAATTTAACAAGTATTAGCTAATGTTAAAACATGTTGTTTAGAATTGTTCAGAAGTCATTACGTTCCTCCAGAAATATAGTACAAAGCCTTAAACATGTTCTAAATGGATGTTTTACCCTTTTGGGAGTGTGGGTGGGTGTATAGTGATGTTTTAAATCTTTGCTTTTAATATTCAGATTTTATATGTATTATCCTTCCTCCACCTTTCAACAATATGATTCTACGTTTAACCATTGAGTGCCTTAATGTCCTTTTCTATAAACGGGCATTATGATCATCATATTTGTTTTATAAAGTTGTAGTGATTAAATGAGATAATAAATGTAAAGCATTGAGTATAGTCCTGGATACACAGAGAGCATTCAGGAATAGTTTTCATTCAGTTATTCAGCAAATATTTATTACATGTCTGCTGTCTCTTAGTGTACTGTTTTAGACACTGGGAATAAAAACACAAAAACCAACAAAAATATTTGCTCTAAATGAAATAGGCTCTATTTGCAGTTATTATTAATTTTATTTTTTATTTTTATTTGTGTTTTTTGTTTTTTTTTACTTAAAATCTCACGAGATGTCTAGGGCCTCTGAAAATGTGAGTTTGTTTCTTACACACATACGTGCACACGCACCGCCCCCAACACACACCCTCAGATGGTTTACATGTGGTGCTGAGAAGACTACGGTTTCCAATTTGAACTCCATGAGAATATTTTATCTTTACTATGTTTCATTACTGAAGACCTCATCCAGAGACATAATAAAATTTTGTAGTTTGCAAATGGATATTGAGCAACAAGTTCACAAAGTCATATTCCTCTGGGTAGCATATTGGAAACATTTAAGGCATGTGTCCAACTTAGCTAACTCCATCATATAAGGAGGGTTTTGAGTGGTTCGCATTAGTTTAGAGGAGCATATACTTTTGTATTGGCCAGTAGCTCTTTGGTGGGCAACTCATGTTGAAACATTTGGTTATCTTGATAAGGAAATTACCAAGCATAGTCTGGTGCATAAACAGGTTTGGGAACCTGCATTTTTTTCCTTTTGCTTAGATTCTGGGAGAGCTTTATGGAAAAATACTTTTAAATTTCTGCCGGAGTTGACATACCCATATGTTCTCTGAGTTTTAAGTCAAGTAGGGACTAAAGTTTTACCAATATGAGTGAAAAGTACATGGATTTCTAGGTATTCGGGAAATTGTTGTAAAAGAAGGAGGGAAATCTTCTGTTGAGCAATCGGGATATTCTGATCGAAGCAGTTGGAAGCTATTATATTTTGTCTTTCATCCTAAACTTTCAAAGTTTTTCCATCAAAATTGGCTTATTGTTAGACCTGTGACAGACAGAGTGAAGACTCTGTGAATATTCTGTGTAAAATCTGAAGTTCTGAAAGTGACTGGGCCTACTGTGTTTTATAGGATTGAGTGAAGAGACTGAATATTGAAATGGTAATGCTTCAGGTGGCTTGTGATCTGCATTGTCTGGACTATAAGTGAAACAGGTTATTTAACATCTTGTGCTACAAAAAATGTGTTTCCCAGATTGGCAGCATTCTCGTGACTGGGAGCCACTCGGAGCCATTGAGTCAGAAGCTGCGTTTTGGCAAGATCCGCCGCTGATTTGTTGAGCACACCGAAGTTCTGATCCAAAGCATGTTTTCAGGGGCTTGCGCCAGTATTTTGAGATCCGTTAGCAGCCCCTTGAGCCTTTTATATAAATAATCTAGTTTCGGCCCTTCTAGTGGGTCTTTTTAAGTTATGTTTTCTGGATTCCTAGTAGTCCTTTACAGTTCAATATTTATGAGGTTCCTATTTGGTGTGATCTGTGCGTGTAGGCAGTGTCATGATAACATTGCAGTCTGATTAGGAACTCAACTTGGCATTATTTTCTACCTCCTTGTAAATCATAGTTCTTCAGGAAAATTGAAATAGTTCCTGTAGTAAAGGTAGAGACCACTATTCTAGAACTTTCATAGCAGGTGTGCGCTACTGAATTATTTTAAATAAGGAGCTGGTAAATGGCTGTGCCAGAAAACTCGCAAAAAGACAGCATGTTTACCAGTAGATTTTCCCCCCTGCATTCTGGAAGAGTTTTGCAGAAATAAAGAGAAAATCCTTAATTATTGTTTTAAATTGTACTTAGGGTGAACACTTCGGAACTACAGAAGCCACAGAAGCCTTCTTTGCAATGACTCGATTGTTTCAATCTAATGATGTAAGTCTTTTTCTTTTAAATTTTAGGCTGAAAAAGTTGCTTTCATTTGTTTTCCTTGGGGAACTGAGAGTGTTCCAAATTAGAGAAGGTTGTTTGAACTGTTTAAAACTACTTAAAAGTTATTTGTTTCCATAAAATGTTTATTAAAAGATATATGAAAATGAAAGAAGGAAAGTATATAGTATGAAGCTGTTCACCACAGATCTTCCGTGCACTCGTAAAAACTGTTGATGCTGCGCAGCTCCTGGCCTGGTGCTGCAGAAGTGGACTGGTGTGGAAGTCAGTGGCCATAGCTACCACACCTTCAGGTTCTTAGTCAAGGTTCTGGTGGGCCTGGGGTTGCTGTTGGTTAGCAGGGGTTGCTGTTGGTTCGCTGGGCCTGCAGTTGAGAAGGAGAGCTGGATGTGGAGTGGGGGAGAAGAAGGGTGAGGACAAACGCAAGCTGCCAGCCCTCTGCATCTGTCTCTCATTACCGTAGACCACCCTGACTTTCGGAGCCCAGTGGCTGCTGCTTTCCCCCTCTCTCCCACTGTGGCCGGCTCTGGCTCAGAACCATACAGGGAAGGGGATGCCGGAATATGTCTTTTCCACCTTTCTGTTGACATAAATTGTTGAGATCTTGCAGTCCATTTGGTACCTATTGCTTATCATCATAGGCCATGGTTTTTTCCTGACCTGCAGGTCCTTCTGGGATTGGAGTCTGCTTATATGTCTAGACAATGAGGAACGGGTCCTCGGGAGCATCAGCAGTCCCTTGTAGAGCAGCTGTCCCAGGGGAGACAGTTACACATCCTTCGGGCACAGGGAGATGACTTGCCTCAGACAGCGGATGAAGCACTACTTCTACTTGTGAAGGGGCCTTGGTGGAATTTAGGGCTTCGGGGTACTCAGCTTCATCAGAATCGGCCCATATGTCCCCATTCCAATTTTCAGGTCCTCAGCTCCTCCCCAGTCAAGGTCCTAACTTTAACCTAAGATGCCCCGTAAGGGTGTGAACTGAATTTGCATGTAATTCAGCCGGCAGGGTATGCTTTTCAGCAGTCTCAGCCCTGCGCCCACATGACGTAGGTTTCCTATTAAGGCAATATAGAAGATTTCTAGTCACTTGCCCAGACCTTGAGCTGTGACTAAAACTCTGAGCTCATTGTTTTCTTTACCAAGTTCTCCAGTGTACTTAGAAGCAGTGAACTTACTATACAACCCATTTTTACAAAAATGTTCTATGGCAGCAACTACTGGGTTACGCAAAGCCTTGTCTTCTATGGGTTCTTGATCATACTTGTCTGCAGGTGATAAATTAAGTGTTTTGCCACTGCTGCCATGGACTAGTATTGTCCGCTTTACCACTGGAAACAGGGTAATTTTATTAACTCAGGGAAGCTATTTCAGATTCCTGTCCCTAAGGTCCTATTTCCCTTTAATCACTCCCTGCACCAAAATTCAGGGTTTAATCAGGGAAGCGGAATCACTACGATTATTATAGAATTATTATTAGAGGAATTAGATTAGAGTGCTAGGCATTTAAAGCTGCTGGAGTAGGGCCAAGGGGAGAGCCTATTTATAAAAGTTACGGAGGACTGTTGCTTCTTGGTGGCTCGGTGAGTTTGCGGTGCAGGTATCTGGTGGTGGGCCTGTGGTAGCTTTGCTCGGTCAGCTGGCAGTTGGGAGAAGGAGCTGGACATGGAGCAGGGAAGAAGATGCAGAGCAGGGAAGAAACAGGACAAACTTGAAGCCTCTAGCAATGGTTATATTAAAAAAAGGCATGAAATTATTTTCTAAGAAGTGAATTGCAGAAATGCAGTCTTATTGGATAGGATAAATGGCCCCTTGAAGTCGGTGGGCATGAGTTTAAAATATTACCAGGAAGCATGGTGAATGTTTTTCTCCAGCTACAGGCTTCAGGTTAAGGCCTGGAATGGTTAGGGTTAGAATTTTGTCAAGTTAGTTAACAGAGAGAGGAGCAAGGAAGTTGAGTAACTGAGATACTAACTATGGAATCTATGTTTGGTTAGGAGGCAAGTAAGAAGTTGAGACAGTAAAAAGCTGATAGGATCAAATGGATGTGGGTCATGGTGGAGGGAAAAGAGTTCTTGGAGTCAGGAGAGGTGGTTGGAGAGTGAAATGCTTAGAAATGAAATTAAAAAAGGGATACAGTTAGTGATAAAGGCTTTGACAGTGAAAGTGGGTGATTGCAGTAGGAAGTAGGAAAGCTCATTGGAGAAGAAGAGGCCACTTCCGCAGAGCGGGCAGAGTTTTCGTATTGTCTTGTAGATACTAAAATCACCAATTTTTATATACCACACATGGGTGTGGGACCAGCCCATTCAGTGTCTGTGCCCCTCCTACCAGTCTCAGTGTGGTTTCTTCTTTAATTCTGTAGGTGTAGTTAGGACTTCCATTCAGCTGGAAATGATGGTTGTTTTATAGTTTAGTTGTAATTTTGATGTGATTTTGTGCGCGGGAGAGCTGTGTGTATCTACACGGCCATCTTGATCGGAAGTCTGGTTGTATATTTTCTTATTATTGAGTTTTGAGAGATCTTTATGTATTCTGGATACAAGTCCTTTATCAGATATGTTTCCTAAATAGTTTCTCCTACTCTATGGCTTGTTTTTCATTTTCTTAGTCTTTCAGATAGCAGAATTTTTAAATTTTGATAAAGTCCAGTTTACCAATTTTTTTCTGTTATGAATTGTATAATAGAAATGTTTGCCTAATCCAAGGTCATAAGGTGTTTGCTTTTTTTTTAAAGATTTTATTTATTTATTTAGAGAGGGGGAAGGGAGAGAAAGAGAGAGAGAAACATCAGTGTGTGGTTGGCTCTCACGTGGCCCCCACTGGGGACCTGGCCCACAACCCAGGCATGTGCCCTGACTGGGAATCAAACTAGCGACCCTTTGGTTCACAGCCCACCCTCAGTCCACTGAGCTACACCAGCCAGGGCTCACAAGGGTTTTTTAATGTTTTTTTCCTAGGCATTTTGTAGTTTTTATTTCTTAAAATTACTGATTCATCTTTTAAAAGTCCTCACCTGAAGGTGTGTTTATTGATTTCTTTTTTAGAGAGGAGAGGGGGAAGGGAGAGAGAGGGAAACATTGATGGGAGAGAGAAACAGCAATCTCTTGTGTCCCATTTGCTCCCTGGCTAGGATCAAACCCACAACCTGGTTGTGTGCCCTGACGGGGATCAAACCTGCAACCTTTCGGTGTATGGGACAGTGCTCCAACCAACTGAGCCACCTGGCCAGGGCACTTTATGATTCATTTTGAATTAATTTTTGTTTATTATCATATACACATGAATATAAAGTAAGGGTTGGATTTCTCTTCATTTCCTTTTTCTCCTTCTTCCAACATCTCCTCCTTTTCCTTCTTTCCTCAACAAATGGTGCTGGAATAATTGCATATCATTATGGAAGGAAGAGGGGAAGAGGAAATGATGGTGTTTGAGTTATATGGGCACATTGGAACATTCCGTTTTGTTTCTTTGCTGTATATGACTGCTCTTATTCCAGTACCACACCATCTTGATTACTGTAGCTTTATAGTAAGTGTTAAATCGGGTAATGTATGTGTTCCCATTTTATTTTATTTTATTTTCAAAATTGTTTTGGATCTTCTAGGTTGTTTGCATTTCCATGTAAATCTTAGAGTCAGCCTGCTCATTTCTATTTAAAAAGCATTTGATAGGATGCAACATTCATTTGTGACTAAACCACATAATAAAATGGGTATAGAAGGAAAGGACCTCAACATAATAAAGACCATATATGACAGACCATTAGCTAATATCATAGTCAGTGGTCAGAAACTGAAAGCCTTTCCTCTGAGATCAGGCACAAGATAAGAATGTCCACTCTCACCAGTCTTATTAAACATGGTATTGGAAATTCTATTCAGAGCAGTCAGGCCAGAGAAAGAAATAAAAGGCATTCAAATTGGGAATAAAGAAATAAAAGTGTCACTTTTTGCAGAGGACATGATTCTTTATATAGAGAACCCTCAAGGCTCCACCAAAAAACTATTAGAAACAATAAACAGCCTTGGCTGGGTAGCTGGATTAGTTGGACTGCCAACACAGTGCGCCAGGATTGCACGTTTCATCCCCATCGGGGCACATACCTCTCTCTCTCTTTCTCCCCCTTTCTTTCTTTCTCTAAAATCAATCAATAAAAAATGATTATTGAAAAAAGAGCAGTAAACAAACAAATACAGTAAAGTTGCAGGATACAGAATCAGTGTACAGAAATCTACTGCATTCCTATACACTAACTATGAAATTTCAGGTTAGAGGGTGGAGGGATCAAGTAAAGAGGAAAAAGGACTCACGGATATGGACACCAGTGTGGTGATTGCTGGGAGAGGGGGGTATAAAGGGAGTAAATGGTAATGGGAAAAAAATACTAAAACCAGGTAAAGATACAACAGAGAGAAAATTACAGGCCAGTATATCTGATGAACATAGATGTGAAAATCTTCAACAAAATACTAGCAAACTGGATCCAACAATACATTAAAAAGATCATATACCATGACCAAGTGGGATTTATTCCAGAGATGCAAGGGTGATATACTATTCACAAATCAGTAAATGTGACACATCACATAAACAAAGTGAACAAAAAAACTCACAGCATATCAGTAGATGGCAGAAAAATGATTTGCTAAAAATCTAGTACCAATTTATGATAAAAACACTCAGCAAAGTGGGAATAGAGGAACCTCAACATAATAAAGACCACATACAAAAACCTACTGCAAACATCATATTCAATAGGCAAAAACTAAAAGTGTTCCCCTTAAGATCAGAAATAAGACAAGGGTGTCCACTCTTACCACTCTTATTCAACATAGTACTAGAGGTCCTGGCCACAGTGATCAGACAAGAAGAAATAAAAGGCATTCAGATTGGAAAAGAGGAAGTAAAACTGACATTTGCAGATGACATGATTGTGTACATAAAAAACCCTATAGGCTCCACCAAAAAACTACTTAACCTACTAAGTGAATTCAGCAAAATAATGCGATAAAAAGTCAATATTCAGAAATCGATGGTATTTGTATACCAACAATGGACTATCAGAAAGAGAAACTAAGAAAACCCATTTACTATAGCAACAACAACAAAAAGTAATGTACCTAGGAATAAATTTAACCAAGGAAGTACAAGACCTATACTCAGAAAACTAGAGAACACTGAAGAAAGAAATTGAGGAAAATACAAATAAATGGAAACATATACCCTGTTCAAGGATTGGAAGAATTAACATCATTAGAATGTCCATACTACCCAAAGCAATCTATAGATTCAGCACACTCCTTATTAAAATACCAGTGGCATATTTCACTAACCTAGAACAAATACTCCAAAAATTTATACAGAACCAAAAAAAAAAAAGACTCTGGGTAGCCTCAGCAATCTTGAGAAAGAAGAATAAAGTTGGAGGGATCACAATACTTGATATAAAACTATACTACAAGGCTACTATAATCAGAATAGCCTGGTACTGGCATAAGAACAGACACATAGATCAATGGAACAGAATATAAAGCCCAGAAATAAACCCATGTTTCTATGGTCAATTAATATTTGACAAAGGGGACATGAGCATATAATGGAGTAAAGATGGTCTCTTTAATAAATGGTGTTGGGAGAACTGGACTGGTACATGGAAAAATATGAAACTAGACCAACTTACACCACACACTAGAATAAATTCAATGGATAAAAGACTTAATTAAATATAAATCATGATACCATTTAGGTCCCAGAGGAAAACATAGGCAGTAAAATTTCAGATATCCTACATAAAAATATAGTAATATTTTTGATGATGTATCTTCTAGGGCAAGGGAAATAAAGGAAAAAATAAACAAATGGGACTACATCAAATTAAAAAGCTTCTGCACAGCCAAAGAAACCATCAAAATGAAAAGAAATCTGACTGTATGGGAGAATATATTTGCCAATGGTATATCAGACAAGGGTTTGATCTCCAAAATATATGAAGAACTCGCGTGACTTAACATCAGGGAGACAAACAATCCAATTGGGCATGGACAATGGGGATTATTGACTGTGGGAGTGGGAGGGGCAGGGGAGGGGAGAGCAATGAGGAAAAAGGTGGGACAACTGTAACTGAACAACAATAAAAAGAAGAGAAAATAAATGGGCAAAAGACCTGAACAGACACTTCTCCAAGGAGGACATGCAGATGCCCAGAGACATATGAAAAAATGCTCAGCAACACTAGTCATCAGAGAGATGCAAATTAAAACCACAATGAGATATCACCTTGCACCTGTCAGGATGGGTATCCTTAATAAATCGACAAATAAGTGCAGTGAGGATGTGGAGAAAAGGGAACCCTACTGCACTGTTAGTGAGAATGCAGACTGGTGTAGCCAGTGTGGAAAACAGTGTGGAATTTCCTCAAAAAATTAAAAATGGAACTGCCTTTTGACCCAACGGTTCCACTGCTGGGATTATACCCTAAGAATCCTGAAACACCAATTCAAAAGAACTTACTCACCCCAATGTTCACAGCACTGCTATTTACAATAGCCAAGTGTTGGAAACAGCCTAACTGCCCATCAGTAGTTGAATGGAATAAAAAACGGTGTTACATCTACACAGTGAAATACTCTGCAGCAGAAAGAAAGAAGGAGGATTTCCTACTCTTTGCAACAGATGGTTGTTACTGGAGACTATTATGCTAAGTGAAATAAACCAGTTGGTGAAAGACTAATACCATATCACCTCCTTTATAAAAGAAATCTAGTGAACAAAATAAATTAATGAGCAAAACAGAACCAGAGACATGGAAACAAGGAATAGAGGAGAAGGAAAATGGTGGAAAGAAGGGCAAGGGAAAGAAGGGCAAGGTCAAAGAACATGTATGAATGACCCATGGACACGGGCAGGGGGCAGGGCGGGATGGAGGAGGGCAAAGGGAGAAAAATTGGGACAACTGTACCAGAATAAACAAGAGTAAAAAAAAGACATTTTTATTTTGCAATTGCAACAAAAAGAATAAAATACCTAGGAATAAACTTAAAAAAGGATGCGAAGGACCTATATACTGAAAACTACAAAGCATTATTAGAACAGATTGAAAAAGATAGAATGAAATGGAAAGATATTTCATGTTCATGGATTGGAAGAATCAACGTAGTTAAAATGTCCATATTACCCAGAGCAATATGCAAATTTAATGCAATTTACATCAAAATCCCAGTGACTTTTTGTTAAACTTTTTTTTCTTTTACTGCTTCTAGAGAGAGGGCAAGGGCGGGAGAAAGAGAAGCAAAGAAACATTGATGTGAGAGAATGGCATTGATTGGTTGCCTTTTGCACACACCCTGACTGGGGACTGAACCCAAAACCCAGGCGTGTGCCCGGACCGGCAATCACACCAGAGACCCTTCAGTTTGCAGGATGATGCTCAACCAACTGAGCCACAGTGGCCAGGTCCCAGTGACTAGAACAAAAAATAATCAGATTTGCATGGAACTACAAAAGACCCTGAGTAGTCAAAGCAACCCTGAGAAAAAAGAAGGAAGCGGAACTCCCTGACTTCAAATATACTACAAAGCAATGATAATCAACACAGCATGGGATTGGCAGAAAAGCAAACACAGAGACGAATGGAACAGAATGGAGGGCCCAGAAATAAACTCACGTGTATGGGGGCGAATAATTTATGATAAAGGAGCCAAAAACATACAATGGAGAAAAGAAAGCCTCTTCAAATAAATGGTGGTGGGAAAACTGGAAAGACACATGCAGAAGAATGAAACTGTACTATATAGTTTGTTTCCATATACTAAAATTAACTCTAAATGGATCAAATATCTAAATATAAGATTTAAAAGAGTAAGTTGCATAGAAGAAAGCACAGGTACTAAACTTACGAACCTTAGTCTTAGAGGAGATTTTACGAACTTGACCCCAAGGGCAAGGGAAGTAAAAGCAAAAAGAAATGAATGGGACTATGTTAAACTAAAAAGCTTCTACACAGCAAAAGAAACTGTCAAGAAAACAGAAAGACAACCAACCGAAGGGGAGAAGATATTTGCAAACAAAAGCTTCATTCAACAAGGCATTAATATCCAAAATATATAAAGAACTCACATAACACAATACCAAAAAACAAGCAATCCAATTCAAAAGTGGGCAGTGGACCTGAGCAGACACTTTGCACCAAGAAGACATGCATACGAAAAGATGCTCAACTTCACTGGCTATTGGGGAAACGCAAATCAAAACTACAATAGATTCTGTTACCAAGAAAAGTAATAAGTTGAAGAGGTTGTGGAGGAAAAGGAACCCTCGTCCAGTGCTGGTGGGAAAGTAAACATGTACAGCCAGTATTAAAAACAGTATGGAAGTTCCTCAAAAAATTAAGAAGAGTTACCATTATGAGCCAGTAATCCCTCTTCTGGGTATCTCCCTGAAAAATTTGAAAATAATTTGTTCACAAAGATATATGCACCCCTGTGTTCATTGCAGCATTACTCACAGTGGCCAAGACCTGGAGACCACCAAAGTGTCCTTTGATAGATGGTTGGCTAAAGAAGATGTGGTCTCTGTATACAATGGAGTACTACTCAGCCGCAAGAAGGGATGAAATACTGCCATTTGTGACAATATGGATGGATCTTGAGAATATTGTGCTAAGTGGAATATGTATCAGTCAGGAAGTTAAGAATCGTAGGATTTCCCTTATAATGTGAGCTATAACTGAGAATAACAAATGAACAAGCAAAGAAAAACAAACAAACAACACCCCATAAACACAGACAGCAGTATGGTGGTTACCAGAGGGAAGGTGTGTGGGGGGCAGTTAGTAAACCAGCCAAGGGTACAGGGGCCAAATACATGTGACAGAAGATGGTCGGACTTCGGCGGGAGGCACACAAATGGGTCGTGTTTCATGGAAGCGTGCATTTGAAATCTGTGTAACCTTATTACCCAGTGTCACCCCAGTCAACTTAATTTTTAGAAAAGGGTGGGGGAAAGCCTGCTGAAACTTTGTTGTGGACGGCATTGAATCCAGAAATCGATTTGAGGAGAATTAACATTGTGCGGTTGTTGAGTTTTCTGCTCTGCAAACATGGTGTGCATCTCCCTTCATGCAGGTCTCTCTCAGCAGTATTGCAGCTTGTAGCACACAAGTCTTACCCATGTTTTGTGAAACTTACCCTAAAGTAGTTAATATTTATGCTGTTGTATTTCTGCTGTTTGTAGATAGTCTGTAGAAATTAAATCGATTTTTGTGTATTGCCCTGTGTCTTGTGATCTTGTTCAATTGAATTATTTGTTCTGGGAGTATCATGGGAGATTCCTGAGAATTTACTTTTTCCTTTTCAATCTGTATGCTTTTTATTTCTGTATCTTACCGTACTGTCTTCTTGCACTGTTATGTAGTATGAATAGAAGTGCTGGTCTCAGGGACATCTTGCTTTGTCCCTGATCTTTAGGGGGTTGGTATTTAGTCTTTCACTGTTAAGTGTGTGTTAGCTCGAAGGTTTTCATAGGTGACCTTTATCAGGTTGAGGAAGTTCCTTTCTATTCCTGGTTTGCTGAAAGATTTTTCTCATGAATGGATATTGAATTTTGTCAAATGCTTTTCTTTTTTTAGAATATTGATATGGTGAGATGCATTTATTTATTTTCCTGAAAAATATAAAACCTTTGATTTCTATTTGTTAATAATATTGGTTAAGGATTTTGAGTCTCTGGCCATGAAATACATTGATCTGTAGTTTTTTCGATGTTTTTGTCTGGGTTTTGTAATTGGAAAATGCTGGCTTTATAAAATGAATTGGGAAGTTTTCTTTCTATTCTGCTTTCTAAAAGAGTTTTTGTAGAATCATTAATTTTTCATGAAATGTTTGAAGGAGTTCACTATTGAAGCCATCTTCTTTGTGGGAAGGTTTTTGATAGTTAACCCATTAAACGGAAAGAAATAAGGTGCTATTCAGATTATTTGTCTTCCTGAGTGAGCTTTGGTGGTTTGTGTCTTTCAAGGAATTTGTCCATTTCATCTGAGTTGCTGAACTTTGTTGGCATAAAATTGTTCATGGTATGTACTCCCTCATTCTTTCAATGTTTGTAGGATTTATACTGATGCCCCTTCTTGCATTCTGATATTGGTAAATTGTATCTTCTCTCTTTTATTCCTGGAAGATTTGTCTAGACGCGTATACACTTACTGATATCTTAACAGAACCAATTTTTGTTTCATCAATTTTTCTTTATTGTTTTTCTTTTCCAAACTAGTTATACAAAAAAAAAAACAAACAAAAAAAAAAACCCAAACTAGAATGCTAAAAAACCAAACCAGGATAAGGGATTAAAAAAAGGGAAGAAACACAGATCAAGCAGGATGAGCATAAATCATATAATAGGTGGTAGATATAGATCATTATTATCTATGTTAATGTAAATCAGATTTTTAAAATTAAGTTTTACATTACATTTAAATTAAATTTTACATTAAACGTAAATGAAGAAAGCAAAGAATATTTACAGAAATTGACTATATTGCATCATTAAGCAAGACAACAGATTTCAAAGGAATGAAATTGTATAGACTGTTCTTTAGTTACAGTGGATTAGTGTTGGAAATGAATAATAAAGGAGTCACTAGGTAATTCACCACACGTTTTTTTTATCGTATGTTTTGATATTAGGAACACATTTCTGTTCTGCTTCCAGCCATGATTGAGTAAAGGGGCTAGATATACCCTCTACCATTAATACCTGGAAAATCAAACAAAATATATTTCACAGTAGTTTTCAGACATTAGATTAATAAGCATCCCAGGGCTGTGATTTGATGAAAAAGGAGAACAAGGTGAGCCCTAGGATTCCAGTAGCTCACTGCCCAGAGGCAGATCACAGGCCTCAGGTCAGAAGGGCAGACTGAAAAGGAACCTAGTTATCTCTCTGAGTAGAGAAAAGGGGTGGAGTTTGGGGAGGCTCCGAATGCTCAGATTTGAAGGGCAGAGTAAGGGGGAAGGAGGTGGGAGGAGGGGGAGTGGTGGGGAAGAGAGAGGAGGGAAAACAGAAAGGCAGGAGATCGTTCCAGCCATCTGCTAGCGCTCCCCTTGAATCTTGGATAGGAATTGACCCATGTGTACGCAAAAGGAAACTACCCATGGCCGCAGCATCGCCAGAACACCAGGCTGAGATAGTTTATATTCCCACCAGTGAGAATGGAAAGAGACCTCGTCATCTAGGACAGTTCTCAGTAAGCCATCACCTCCGTGATGGCTATGTTAGCCTTAGACTAAAGCTTTAAACACTTAAAAGCAAGCCTGAAAAGTGAAAAACTGATCCCAGGTAACTTTACTTCATGACAGAGTGAACAATACATGCAATACTGTGTTAAAAGAAAATCCAGCACGTAACAGCTATGTGCTGCATGCAATAAAAAATTATCCATAATCAGGAGAAAAATGGATCAACAGACACAAATTTAGAAACGATAAAGATGATGGATGAGCTAGTAATGACATTGAAACAGCTATTATAGATGTGGTCTAGATGCTTAACAATGTATAGAAAGACATAATAAGAATCAGGGACAAAATAAGACATCCAGAGAGACCCAGAAATTCATTAAAAAATGGAAAGACAGAAACTATCTCTCTATCTGTCTTTCTGTCATGAAAAATGCATTGCACGGAGTTAATAGAAGATTAAAAACTGCATGGGGAAAAAAATCAGTGAATCTGAAGCCAGATAGAAACTATCCAGAATGAAACAGAAAACAGACTGAGTAAAAATAAGCAGAGCAGCAGCAACAACATGTGGGGTAATAGTTTCAAAGTTTTGTTAGTGGTTAGCCTAGAAATTGCAACATGGATTTTTGATTTATCAAAATCTGATTTCATCTCGTATCTGTTCATGGAAATTTGAAGACCTTAGGATATTTGTTACCTATATGTATGTGAGTATATAAATGTACTTATTTATATATCATAACATTGGTTTTTATTCATACAGATTTACCCATGCTTTTAGCACTTTTTTTAAAGGATTTTTTTAAGAGCAGTTTTAGGTTCACAGCAAAATTAAGAGGAAGGTGATTTGGTGAAATGAGATTTTCCGTATACTCCCTGACCATGACTCCCTGACGTGCACAGCCTCCTCATTATCAGCATCCCCCAAAGTGGTACATTGGTTACACTTGATGAACCTCCATTGGTACTTCTTAGTCACCCGGAGTCCATAGTTCACGCTGGTGTTCAGTCCTGGTGTTTGTAGGTTCTGTGGGTTTGGACAAATGTATAATGACATGCATCCATTATTAACATATGCAGAGCATTTTCACTGCCCTCAGAATCCTTCACACTCCATCCCCTCCCCTGTAAGCCCTGGCAACCGTTGATCCTTTTTCGCTGTCTCCATAGTCTTGCCTTTTCGAGAATGCCTTGTAGTTGGACTCATACAGCATACAGCCTTTTCAGTCAGCTGCTTTCACTTGCTAATTAATAGGCATTTTAGTTCCGTCCATGTCTTTTCATGGCTTGATAGCTCATTCATTTCTGGTGCTGAGTCATTGTCTGTTGTCTGGACAGACCACAGGTTATCCATTCACCTACTAAAGGACATCTTGGTTCCCTCCACCTTTTGGCTGTTGCGAATAAAGCTGCTGTAAACATTCTTGTGCAGATTTTTGTGTGGACATGAGTTTTCCGCTCCTTTGGGTAAATACTAAGGGCCAGGGCCATGACTGCACTGTAACGTAATAGTATGTTTAGTTCGTAAGAAATCACCAAAGCATCTTCCAAAGTGACTGTACCGTTTTTATTTCCACCAACAAGGAACGCGAGTTCTTGTTCCACGTGCGCATCAACATTTGGTGTTGTCAGTGTTCTGGATTTGGCCATTCCATTGGGAGTATAGTGCTGTCTCATTTTAATTTGCCTTTCTCTGATGACATGTGATGTGGACAATCTTTTTACATACTGACTTGCCATCTGTGTATCTTCTTTTTTTTTATTTTTAAAAATATGTTCATTGATTTCAGAGAAACATTGATCTTTTGCCTCTCATGTAAGCCCCTACTGGGGATTGAACCCACAACCTTTTGGCGTACGAGATAATGTTCCAACTGACTGAGACATGCCAGTCAGGGCATCTCTGTCTGTATCTTATTAAGTGAGGTTTCTGTTTAGGTCTTTGGCCCCCTGTTTTTAATTTTAATTTTATTTTTTTAGTTGATTATAGAGAATGGCGGGGGGCAGAGAGGGAGAGAGAGAAACATCTATTTGTTGTTCTAATTGTTTATATATTCATCGGTTTCTTCTTGGATGCGCCCTGACTGGAGATCGAACCCTCAAACTTGATGTATTGGGATGGTGCTCTAACCAGTGGAGCTACCCAACCAGGGCTTTTTGGACCACTTTTAAATCAGATTTTTTTATCTTTATTTTTGACTTTTAAGAGTTTTTTTTGTATATTTGGCATAACAGTACTTTTTCAGATATGTGTTCTGAAAATATGTTTTCCCAATCTGTGGCTGGTCTTGTCATCCTCTTGACACTGTCTTTTGTGGAGAAGTTACTAATTTTAATAAAGACTAGCTTATCAACTGTTTCTATCATGACCATGCCTTTCATATTGTATGTAAAAAGTCATCGCCATGTCCTGGCTGGTTTGGCTCAGTTGGTTGGAGCATCATTATAAGCACCGAAGGGTTGCAGGTTTGATTCCTGGTAAGAGCACATAGCTAGACTGGGGCTTCGAACCCAGGTTTGGGCATATCTGGGAGGCAACCAATTGGTGTTTCTCTCTCACGTCAATGTTTTTCTCTTTTTTCTCTCTCTTTCTCCCTCTCTCTCTCTTCCAACCCCTCTCTCTAAAAAGCAATGCAAAAGTGTCCTTGAGTGAGGATAAAAAAAGTCATCACCATACCCAGGGTCATTGCGTTTTTAGAAGAAAGTTTTACAGTTTTACACTTTACATTTAGGTCTGTGATCCACTTTGAGTTAATTTGTGTGAAGAGTGTAAGGTCTTTGTCTAGACTTGGTTTTTGGCCTGTGGATGTCCAGTCGTTTCAGCGCCATTGTATGCCTTTTCTCTTTAGTAAGGATCAGTTGACTCTGTTTATGAGAGTGTATTTCTGGGTGGTCCATTTTATTCCATTGATCTAGTTGTCTATTCTTTTGCCAATACCCACACTGTCTTGTTACTGTTTACCACTTTTTTCCTTTTTACTCTTCCTTCCTTGCTATGTTTCTGAGTTATTGTCCAGAATAATTTTCTGAAGAATATACCTTTTAGAATTTCATCCTTCCTAGATTTTAGGTACTTTATCCTATGCCAGTAAGAACTTGGCCTTGTACTTCTGTGTCTAGGAGTTGTTTGTTTTTCTGTTTTTGGCACCTATGCAGTGCACTTCATTTTGTCCTTGACTACATATTTACATTTTCGTTTCTATTTTATTCAGCATCTCTGTGTTATTTGCTTAGGCAATATATTTTGGTACTTATGAGCCCATCTTTTTCAACATTTGTATTGTCACTTTTAAGTCTTAATCATTTTGGTAGGTACAAGGTGGTGTCTGAAACGTGGTTTTAATTTTTTCTGTCTTCAGTTTTATTGTGCTTTCTGGTAGATGTGTGTGTCGGGTGGTGGAATTATCTTCAGCTCTGATGTTTTGATTCTTACTTCCTTTTTCCTTCTCCAAGGAGTGCCATACAGGTATATCTGCCCTGGTACTGGCTTTCTCTTTTTAGGAGTGATTTGTGTATGTGTGTGCGTTTAATTACTATGAGAATCCTCACTCCCTTATTCCCTTTTCTCAGTGGGCTCAGGAGTCTCCGCCAGATTCTTTCCACAGCCTGGACTCTGAGGATGGGTCTGATGTATTGGAGTTTCACTACATATAAGACGCTTGAATGAGGCTAGACAGGCTAAAGGAACCAACGCTCATAGTGTATGAATAAATCAGAGATCCAAGTGAGGAGGAAAAGTTAACACTTATTTTAGATTCAGGTGTCCACCTAGAAATCTCGATAATTGAAAATGGGAGTTGGCTATACAGCCCCACAAGTACTTTAAGGAAAAACATCTGTATATGCTGAACTGAGGAAAATGCAGAGTCTGCCCATCTCTCCACATACATTTTTAAAGAATTTTAAAAATATATTTTTCAGGACAAGTCTTTTAATACTTTGAAAATCTTAAGTCTTTGGACTCATACCGTCAGAGTCCAACTTCGGATGTCTCTGCATAAAAACCCGTATGATTAACTGAAGTTTTGAGTTTTCATCTAGATGCTCCTCAGTGTCAGTGTATTAATTATTCGTGTTTAGCAAATAGTAGTATTCTAAATATTTTCTCATCCAGATATTTTTGAAAGGACTTTTTGGGTGGATGAGAATCTTTTTTCTTAATGTATTGATTTGAGAGAGGGAAAAACATCGAAGCGTTGTTCCACTTAGTTATGCACTCACTGGTGGTTTCTTGTGTGTGCCCTGACTGGGGATCAAACCCGCAATGTTGGCGTATTGCAAAGATGCTCTAACCAACTGAGCTACCCGGCCAGGGCTTGAGAATCTTTTTAAGAGTAACTTTCTAAGTATATCTACTTGGGGACTTCACTTCAAACAGTTTAAAAAACCATTTTCTTAGAACTAACCTGTTGCCTTTTATAAATAATTTCAGCAAATATTGAGACGGATGTGCTACCTTACTATCAAAGAAATGGCTAACATCTCTGAGGATGTGATCATTGTCACAAGCAGGTATGTGAACGCTCCAGCCCCAGGATGCTTACATATTTAGTGGAACGTGGGATGCCCTGTCCTGGCCACCACGGATGAGAAATAAGTCATCCTGGACACAATCTGTTCTTCCAGTGGGAAAGGGGGTGGGGATTCCCTCTAGTGGAGAACGCCCAGGGCCCTTTGCTGAAGCAGCTTTTATTGGGATCGGTATCTGAAGGGGTATACAGCAGGCAGGCAAAGCTCCTCAATCAATGCCCAGAGGCCATAGTTACAGAAACCAGTGATTATCTATAGATAACAATCGAAGGGACTCAGAGATTTGCCTCAGGTCAGAGTCTGTTAGACACGATGACAACATGACAACGCCAGGTGGTGGTTAAGGTGTGCTTCATGAGATAAGGGGTTTACTCCTTCCGCTTTTGGAGTTCGAAATCAGATTTGTGGCAACAGGGCTATACAAAGCAGAGCAAGCCTCCAGGGGTATAATGCATTCTTTAGGCCTGATTTCCCACGGAAGTCTCCGTGCTCGTATGGAGTCCTGCCTGCCTCCAGCATTCCTGGCTCCTAGGCTTCCAAGCCTCTTTCAAGGCCTTGCTCGCCCGGGGCTACAGTCTTGGATGCCACACAAAGCTGTCCCCAAAAGTGGAATATTTGTTGTTCTCTTGATACTAATTTTATCTGACTATAAGAAATCCAGTAGGAATTTAAAAGAATATATTCTCTCAAAGCATTCTTTTCTGAAATGTGGTATCATTATGTAAAAACTGTCCCTGTCGGGTAACACAAAGAAGTCACAAAGGATAATGCTAATAAATATGATTACATTTTAAGTGTTTATAAAAATATATAAACAAAACTAAAGAAAGAGTAAGTAATACACTGAAATAAAATATGAATATAAAATATAAATAATAGAATGCACTTCAAAAAATCCCAAGTGATGATTCATAAAATAACCAAGGGATCTGTATATTTTTAAAAAGTCATTTCCACTAGTAACCAGAAAATATAAATTAACTCGAGAATGAGTTATATTTTTACCCATCGAACTGGCAAAAAAGACATAAGGCAGTCAGTACGTGTAAGGGAGACTGATGTTTTGCATATAGAAAGAAGGTAGGATAATAAATTGATTCAGTTTTTCTAGAAAGCGGTTTGGCAGCTTTTGTCGAATGTTTGAAAGGTTTTGTCCCTTCGACCCCGTGACGCCGCATCTGCGCAGCTGTGCTCCGAGACTGGCCCGAGAGCAGAGAGGCCTGCACGCGGTGACCTTCACTGCAGCG
>PVKM010009593.1:0-36562 GCA_004027735.1 Carollia perspicillata
TTGGTTGTGTGAGGAGGTGAGGTATATCTACCTACTCCTTATCTTGGCTGGAAGTCCCAAGTTGAGGCTTAATAACAGTTTCAGCTCTCCCAGAAATGGAATTTTAAAGCAGTCACTAAGGAATCTCCTGATTAATACTAATTAAGTTATCTGCCAGATAGACCTTTTCTAATGCTTAAAAGAAAGTACCATATTTTTTGGACTATTAGCCATAATTTCCCCCACAAATTTTGGGGAAAAAAGTACATCTTATAGTCCAAAAAATATGGTAATTACAAGATATCATCAGAAAAATGTAGATGTCATCCCTATATTCTGCATTGGGTTGCTTTCCTCACTCTGGTGGGTAAATATTTTTAAATTCATACTTATTCTTCACTTTCAAATATAAGCAAATGTGTTCATGTATATATTCTGTGTGTGTGTGTACCTGTGTGCATGTACATATGTATTCAAATCACCCCCCTTTTCTTTGGATAAACAGTGGAAAAGTATGTATGTGTACTTCTCTCTACTTTGTTGTTTTTCAATTAATAATATACTTAGTCTAGAGACTATTTTATGGCGATACCTAGAAATTTCTTCATTCACTCTATTGCTTAATACACTCCATAGTGTGAATGTTCCACAGTTTATATTAGCATCTATCTTTATTTTTTTTCTTTCTTCTTTTTAAATCAACTTTTACAAATGACGTTGGGGTGAATAGCCTTGTCTTGGTTCTATCTATGTGTTTTCCAGTGCATAAATATGAAAATAGAAAGTGAGAATGCTGGATCAAAGCTCATATACACATGCATTTTTTCTGTTTGTTGTCAAATTCTTTCCATAATGATTTTATTTTATCATACTCTCACTTACTTTTATAGGATATAGTAAGTATGAAATTACAGTCTACTTTCTCAGGCTACTCTGTACCTTCATATGAGTCTTTCCCCTAGGAATTAAGAGGACTCATTTGAAATCATAAACTAAAAATGAATAGGACAATGAAAATTGAATTCCTATTTAAAGATTTAAAGATTGGTCTAGATAATAAATTGCTCAAGCTACTAAATTATATGTATACATGTGGCAGAGAGTGCATGTCTGGAAATGATGCAACTGGATGAATTATTATAGCATACATATTTTCTCATATACAATTCCAGATGCCATTGTCTTGAGTGCATTAAAAGAAATTAATGTGTGATGAATATGTATTTCACTTCTATTTTGCATTCAAATATGTATTGTTCTTTCTGTATGTGAGTATTCTCTAGTTTTTTTCCCTGAGAAAGCTCTCAAAAGGGCTTTAACATGGAAATAATGAAAATAGAAAGGAAGCTTTTGCTAAGTGAAACATTTTGAACCTCTTTTCAAATATTTTAAAATCCTCTATATAAAAAAACTCAGTGTTACAAAAAAAGTAGTTCTGTGTTTTTGTTTGTTTACTGGTTAAGAATTTCCTTAAAATACAAATAGGTAACTTATTTTTTTCTTAGAGTACCTCAGCACCCAGAAATGTTTAATGTTCAACTCTGTAATTGGTTTGATCAATAAAATATTGAAGAGCATCTGTGAAAGGGTAGAAAGAGAGAGGAGCAGGCAGGAAAAAAAACACATCAGGTGAATTTTCTCAGTTTTTTGTTGCTTGTTCTTGTCACTCTCCCTTTTCAGCCTTCCTTTGCAGGCTTGGTTTCATTCCATACTCACTATCTTTCCCTTATCATCTTGCATCTACACCTCAGCACACCTTTATCTGGCTTCTACTCTTCTCTGAAAAGCCTCTCCAACTCTGAAACTTCGAGAGTTCACCTATAACAGGGGTGTCAAACCCATTTTCACCGGGGGCCACATCAGCCTTGCAATTCCCTTCAAAGGGCCGAAATAATTTTAGGACTGTATAAATGTAACTACTCCTTAACTGTTAAGGAGCTGAAATTACATTTGGCCTTTTGAAGGCAACCACAAGGCTGATGTGGCCCCTGCCGAAAATGAATTTGACATCCTGAACTATAATATCCGATTGACACTTCAATTTTGATCTTAGTAGATAACACAGCTGCATTGCACATTGTCGACATCTTCCATCTGAAAACTTACTACTTTAGAACAGGGAGAACTGTCCTGCCCTGGTCTCTCCCTTAGTTTCTAGACAGTAAATGGTGGAGCTATCCATGTCTTTTTCCTCTGATCACTCTTCCTTCATGTACTTTTGATCTCTCTGTCATTCCTCCAGTCCTCTATCTCATGATTCAAAATAAACCTGATTACAGTTTCTGCAATGTATATCTCATTGTTTTGGGTATCTCTGATTGGATACCATATAAGCTACTAAAACTCTCTTTAAAACATGATTTCAAAACTTCAACTCTAAATATTCAGAATTTCCTTCTCTCTCATTCACCTCTAATAAATCATAGGGTCTTAATATTTCTCCAGTAAACCTCATTGTCTCCATGTCTTTTCCATGGACCAAATTTAAGCCCTTATCATCCCATGCTAAGGTTGTTCCTTTCAGTAACCACCTGACTTGTTTGCTTGCCTGAAGTCTTGCTGAGATGAAACCTATCATCTAGCTCTGGGTGGAAGGATTCATTTACAATCAAAATTGATCTTGCTACTGGCCTGCTTAAAATATCCATGATGTTTCCAACACAAGCAGGATATAATCCATGTCAACAAGAATGCCTATCCCTCTAAGCTCACAGTCTGACTCCTTGCCTCATATGTCATGCCATTGTTTTATCCAATGATGTTAGCTCCGTGCCTTCACAAATGTTTCCTCTAGTCAAAACACTCACTTACAGTTCTCTCTTACATGTGAACTTCTACATATGAATCAACTTTCAAACTCATTAACTCCCCCAGAACAATCTTCTTATCATTTTTATACATCTTTAACACTGAACTCCAGTGACTGTCTTTTTCCACAGCTATACTGCAGTTGATTTAGTAATGACAGTGACATTCTTACACTCTCAAATTCTAGTAGACTATAGGACATAATGTTCAGTAAATGTGGGGTGAGTTGGACGGGGAAAGTTGTTTTAAAAATTCTGCACTGACAATGGAACAGATAGATTGGCGGAAAGAAAACCATACAAGGAGAATTAAGTAGATGGCACTGAAAGCATGAGAGAGAGCTAATAAGTAATAGTAGGATGGATTAATTTATGTTTAAATTATCCTCACTCTTAACCATTATTTAGTACCTGATTAACTATCACCATATTTATACCATGTCATTTTCAAACAACAGGTTGACAGAATTCTTCCATGAAATGCTTGATTTTGTTTGTTGTCTTAAAATAGAATTTTTTATATTTACTTTGTCCTATGTGTTATGCTGCCTATTAATATCTTCTGGCTGTGAAAAAGACATTTAAATAATAGTTATGAGTGCTGTGTTCCCTAATTTATGTCTGTGAAAATAGTATTTCCATTTCCATGTGTTTCTTCTTATTGTTTAATCAACTCAAATTTTATTTAAGATATGGGAACATAGGCTATAAATTATAAGTATTAAAGTGAATCTAACACTTAAAAGCCAAGGTTGATGTATTGCTATAGAAATGATTTCCCATTTCAAAGGGGTAGCTTTCATACTATTTCTGAGATACCAGAGGTTTTCTAATGCCTTAATTAACTGATAAAAATACATATTTCATTTTTATATTTTATTTATCATTTTTCATTTATTTTACTTTTATAAACTTTAACTTGCTCTCTTAAAAGATCCATAAGAAAAAAATGTGACTACTTCTTAAAAACTAAGGTGAAGGCTACACATTTTGCAAGTTTCTTCTCTCTTCACAGACTTCTATCTCTTTCACCTTTAACTACCTTTAGAAAAATGTTTTTCTCACACCTCACTGGAGCACATGTTTATTGATTTCTAGAGAGAGAGAAAGGGAGAGAGAGAGACTGAGAAACACCGATGTGAGAGAGAAACATCGACGTGAGAGGGAAATATAGATCACTTGCTTCCCGTATGTGGCAACTGATCAGGATCAAACCCACAAACTTTTTGATGTACAGGACAATGCTCTAACCAACTGAGCCACCCTGCCAGGGCTCGCCTTTAAGTATCTTTTATAGGCTATATTTTGAAATACTTTATCTTAAAAATATAATATAAGTATAGATTAGAATGGAACATGAAGAACTAAAAGAGAGCATGTGTTTAATTAGAAATAAGAAAAATATAAGCAGTAGAAAATTCTACCTGAACTGAATGTTTATTTTCAGCTTGTGAGTTCCTTGATAGCATCAGTAGCCACAGATGGGTTGAAGAATACCCAGAAATTAATCTTCATCGTAACTTCTGAAGTGAAGTCATACACACTGTGGAATCCAGGCCTTGTTATGCACACTATATTGCCAATCCAACTTTTTGGTTCATATTTACTAAACTCTTTTTCTCTACATATTGAAATAGGCACAGTTTAGAGAAAACCTGTGTGCAAGTTTTATTAAAAATATATCTGTATGTGGAGCATTTGAAAATAACTCGAGGCATTCTGTGGCAATCAGCCACTGCCAGGTTCTCCCGTCTTTCAGCTCCTCATTTCGTAGGGCCTAGTGGTTGCCAAAGCAAACAGTCCTTCTCGTGTAAAAGATTAGAAATTCGGATGACAAGTAAACGATAGGAACAGATGATTTCTTCAAAGCAAAACTTTTCAAGTTTAAAGTTCTCAAAAAACAGAAATGTAAATAAAACATCATGTAAATGATGATTGAAAATGTTACATGATTATTTCTTGGGGCATTGCAAGAAAGAAAACCTAAGAAACTTCAGCTTAAACTTGAAAATTAGTTTTATAAATAATACGTATGGCTAAGAAGTATTTCTGGAGAGTCTTTTGGGTAACAAATGTATCAACCTACCTAAAAAGTACTGAATATATAAATATTTACTTTGTATAACTTGCATATGTTAGTTCACATATATCATATGCTGAAAGTTCCTCTACAGTTATCTTCCTAGATACTTTTATGGGTTTCAATAAATTTAAAACTCATTTTATTAAATTTAGATATTTATCTTTTTGTTATAGTATGTTTACACTATATTATAGTTTGTTGTTAAACATCAGTTTCTCCACAAGATAACTTCTCTTTGAATAGAAATGCTAGCTCATTGCCATATTGCAAAGTACTATATTTTTTGAAAAAAAATAAATGAATATGTAAAAAAATCCAAGAAAACTACTTATAATGTCTGTTTTAAAGCTTATGAATAGGAATCCATTTGCAGAAAATAATAAATGAATGAAATATTCAATTAAAGATTCATCTGTTTTGTTATTTTTAGCATCATCTCAAATTAAGTATTTAATATTTGATACATGTTACCCAAAACATATCATATAGATAACACAGACTTAGAACTAATGTCATTAACCATACCATTTCTGGTAGGTAAAGGCTGTATAATTTTTCTTTGTGTTTAAAACAGTGGAAATGGGAATTAAGGAAGGTAAGAAGTATCAAGTAAGGATACTATGCCTCCTTACATAACCAAAAGAAGGACAACAACAGCCAGAACTGCCAGAAAATCGAGCTGTATGGAAGCCAGACAACCAAGGAGTTAAAGAAGAAACATTCATCCAGACTGGTAAGACAGGCAGAGATGGGCAGCCAGGTGGAGAGGACTCGAGGAAAGGTGGCAGCTGGAGGGCTGGGTGAGGCAGTGGTTTGCAGACTGGGCGGTCCCCCATTCGAGAACAGTTAAACTGGGAGGAACAACTGGGGAGCAGGACAAACTACCAACTCAGGGTTCCAGTGCAGGGAAATAAAGCCTCAAACACCTGATTGAAAATACCTGTGGGGGTTGAGGCGTCAGTGGGAGAAACTCCCAGCCTCACAGGAGAGTTCCTTGAGGAGACCTACAGGGTCCTAGAATGTACACAAGCCCACGCACCCAGGAATTAGCACCAGAAGGGCCCAATTTGACTGTGGGAAGCAGGGAAAGTGACTGAAAACCTGCAGAGAGTGAAGCAAGCAGCACTGTTCCCTCTTTGAACCATCCCCCCCAACACACAGCATCACAAGGAATTGATGTGTGTTGCCCCACCCTGCTGAATACCTAAGGCTCCACCCCTTACTACGTAACAGGTGCATGGAGACAAAAAGAATACCCCAAATGAAAGAACAGATCAAAGCTCCAGAAAAAATACAATTAAGTGATGAAGAGATAGCAAAACTATGAGATGCACAGTTCAAAACACTGGTTATCAGGATGCTCCAGGAACTCACTGGGTACTGCAACAGCATAAAACAGACCCAGGCAGCAATGAAGGTCACATTATGTGAAATAAAGAAAAATCTACAGGGAACCAATAGTGACAGGAAGGAAGCCAGGACTCAAACCAATGGTTTAGAGTAGAAGGAAGAAAGAAACATTCGACCAGAACATAATGAAGAAACGAGAATCCAAAAATATGAGGAGAGGCTTAGGAACCCCCAGGACATCTTTAAATGTTCCAACATCCACATCATAGGGGTGCCAGAAGGAGAAGAGAAAGAGCCAGAAATTGAAAACTTATTTGAAAAAATAATGAAGGAGAACTTCCCCAATCTGGCAAAGGAAATAGACTTTCAGAAAGTCCAGGAAGCTCAGAGAGTCCCAAAGAAGTTGGACCCAAGGAGGAACATGCCAAGACACGTCATAATTACATTAGCCAAGTTTAAAGATAAGGAGAGAACTTTAAAAGCAGCGAGAGGAAAGGAGAGAGTTACCTACAAAGGAGTTCCCCTAAGTCTATCAGCTGATTTCTCAAAAGAATCCTTGCATGCAAGAAGGGGCTAGAAAGAAGTATTTGAAGTCATGAAAGGCAAGGGCTTACATCCAAGATTACTCTATCCAGCAAAGCTATAATTTATAATAGAAGGGCAGATAAAGTGCTTCCCAGATAAAGTCAAGTTAAAGGAGTTCATCATCACCCAGACCTTATTATATGAAATGTTAAAGGGACTTACCTAAGAAAAAGGAGATAAAAAATATGAACAGTAAAAGGACAACAAACTTACAGCTATTAACAACTGAACCTAAAAAACAAAACAAAATAAAAACAAACTAAACAAACAACTAGACAGGAACAGAATAACAGAAATGGAGATCACATGGAGGGCTATCAGTAGGGGAGTGGGTGGGAGAGTGGGAGGAGGAGAGAGGGGGAAAAGGTACAGAGAATAACTAGCACAGATGGTAGGCAGAAAACAGACAGGGGGAGGTTAAGAATAGTGTAAGAAATGTAGAAGCCAATGAACTTATATGTACGACCCATGGACATGAACTAAACTGGGGGAATGCAGGTGGGAGGGGGTGTGTAAGGTGAAGGGAAATAGAGGAAAATAGGAAAACCGTAACAGTATAGTCAATAAAATATATTAAAAATAAAACATTGGAAATGGCATAAATAACACATTTATGCAAAATTTCTCTATAGATATTCCAACACTAAAAAATGTATGCATTCTTAAAGTTAAAACATGCTTTCTTTTAAATCTATAACCATTGTTTATGTATTTTTAAAAAATCAATTTGGAGCACAGTATATTAGATTACCTTGTAATTGAACCCAGTGTGAATCCTGCCCTAATCATTGAAAAGAAAGTAGTCAAGAACTGTGGTCTGAGTTTTTAATTTTACAACTTACAACGTTAGGAGAAAAAATGAAGGTGTGTTTTTGCTATTTGCTTATATCATGCTCTATTTGACTGCACACAAATCCATAACAGCTTAAATTAGAGAGACAGGCTACTGTAGCCAGCTTTACCACTTTAGTAATTATAGATTGATAGCTATAGAGAAATTGAGGCAGTTAAATAAGCAGGTAAACAATATATAAACATATAATGAATTTTTCCATTAGCATTAATAAACACATTTCAAAAAGCAATAGTCACTTTTCAAATTGATATTAGTGATCCAGTATCTTTGCCTTTAAACAACATTTTAACTGAAAATATTTCTGTTTCAAATGCAAAGCTATAATTTTAGTTATAATTACAAACATATACACACATTTCAGAAAGTGTACATCTTTAAATGTCACAAACATTTTATGGCAAAATTAGTTTTATTTCAAACTTAAGTCCACTGGGAAAGAAGTAACAGGAATAAATATAAATACTGCCACCTAATATTAAGTTATTTCATCTAATATCATGGCTTTAGAAATAGTTTCTTCCCTGTTTGTATTGATTTGGACAAAATCCTTCTTATTGGCCCTAAGATGAACTATATAGTATTGTTAACTTCAACACCATATTTGGTTTTGATGTTAGAAAATGGGATGTTTCACATATACAAGTTTTGGGCTACTTACGTATTTGTGTGAAATTATTTAAATATTTACTGCACATCATGGCAAAGTTGGCTATAGAGCACTTTGTCAGGAAAAAGATTGTTATAACACAGTTGGGAAGAAATCCACAGTATCCCTGTTCATTAATTCAAGATTAAAATATAGATATTCAAAAGTTAAATTAAATAAAATAAACTATTTAATTATTAAGTAAATTAAATAATTTCAGTCTCTATTATGTTTACTTTTAAGTCAAAGAAAATTTAAAAAGACTAATGGAAAGTATATTGTCTAGATATTAATTCCTTTAAATATAAGTAGGCAAATGAAGGTACTTCATATTTCTAGGAATGATTTATGTTTATATAAATTATTTATTATAAACATTATAAAAAGAAAAACTATTAAAGTTTTGATATATTGCCTATCTAAATGTAAAATTTTGTTTTAAATAACAATGTGTCTAGTCACTTATTAACAGGTGTTGATCATCTGAGATAATAACTTAGGTGTTATCTGCTGAAAATACTCCATCTGTTGAAAGTTTCAGAATATATGGAATAAATTAGCTTCTTCTTTAGCACTCCTGTCACCTTCTATCTTTGTGATACATATAAGTTTTTAAAAAGTTCTTAAAATATTGTGTAGTTGAAGAAAAATATAAATTTAGATATGTGGAAATATATACTTTAACACATTTTTTCATTTGGGAGATAATTTTCACAGAGCAACAACGGAAGCCAATGTTTATATAGCACTTGAAGAATCCTCATGACAGTGAACATTCAATTTGGCATCACACAAACCACTGAAGAGATATGTGAACATCATGTCTTAATACCTCAAACCATGACAAATTTTTTATGACAACAGCTTTTCTTTAATTTCAAAACATCATTTTATATATATGTGTGTACACACACACACGTATTCTGAGCAATATCAGAATCTGTGCCCTGTCAATGAATTTAGTTCTTATCTTAATATTTATGTATTTATTTATTAATTTTAATTGTTTTTCAAATACAGTTGTCTCCATTTCCCCCCACTACGCCCCCCTCCGACCCCATCCATCCCTGCCTCCCGCCCTCAAACCCAGCTCCTTTGGTTTTGTCCATGTGTCCTTTATACAGGTTCCTTGATGGACCTTCCCCTATTTTCCCCTATTATCCCTCTTCCCTGTCCCCTCTGCTTACTGTCAGTTTGTTCTTTGTTTAAATGTCTCTGGTTATATTTTGCTTCTTTGTTTGTTTTGTTGATTACGTTCCATTTATAGGTGAGATCATATGGTATTTGTCTTTCACTGCCTGGCTTATTTCAGTTAGCATAATGCTCTCCAGACCCATTCATGCTGTTGAAAAGGGTAGGAGCTCCTTCTTTCTTTCTGTTACATAGTATTCCATTGTGTAAATGTACCATAGTTTTTTTAATTCACTCATTTACTGGTGGGCACTTAACATTTAAATAATGTATTTGTTTTGAATGGTTTTTCAAATATGAAAAGACCAACTTTTGAAGGGAAGCATGGAAAAAAAAGACAGCAATGGTATTTGGGGTGAATAGATTAAAATGTATGCTGATGATTATATTAAGTATACTTGTACATATATGTGTGATACATATTCATATTAATTTTTAATACTACTAAATACATAGATGCTAGTCATTGATAAACCATGTATTACTTACAATAGATTTCTGCTGTTCATCATTGATAATGTTCAACCAGCTAAAAGTTTGGCCAAGAATAGAAAATAATCTATTTCTGTGATGGTGTTACTTTTAAAAATAGGTTGTCTTGCCCTGGCTGGTGTGGCTCAGTGGATTGAATGCTGGCCTGCAAACCAAAGGTTCACTAGTCTATTCCCAGTCAGGGCACATGCCTGGGTTGTGGACCAGGTCCCCAGTAGGAGGCGCACAAGTGGCAACCACACATTGACGTTTCTCTCCCTCTCTCCCTCCCTTCTCCTCTCTCTGAAAAATAAATAAATAAATCTTTTAAAACTAGACTATTTTAATACATTTATTAAATGAGAAGCATATGTGACCTATCAAGACTTACCTTGTGTTTTATTATAAATTTTTGAAATCTAGGATCTTATAAGTACATTCAAGTTTTATTTCCTCCGTTGAGTAATCTGTTTATCAGACCAATATATAAAATGTGACCTGTCCTTTAGGAAATGCCTGTAATCCCAAAACCTTATAAGACTTGTACACACTTGAACCTGCAGTATTGCAAATGGGTGAGAGAATTGTTTGAGTGAAGAATACCAGAGTATTTCTACCTGTGAAGATTGGAAGAAAATGTGTGTACCAGTGTCACTTAAAGAAAAAACATGGTTTTAAATCTTTAAAAAACTACATATATATATTAAAAAGCAATGCTTAAGTTGGTATACCATACTGGTTCAGTGAAAATTCTGGTGTCAGAATTGTTTTCTTAATGTATTGATTTGAGAGAGGGAGAAGGAGGGAGAGGGAGACTTGGGTTTGTTGTTCCACTTATTTATGCATTCATCAGTTGATTCTTATATGTGCCCTGACCAGGGATCGAACCCACAACCTTTGCATATTGGGATGATGCTCTAACCCACTGAGCTAGCCAAGGTTGTATCAGAACTTAGACTAGAAATTTAATTGCTATGTGCTTTGGTTTCTCATCTTTAAACTAAACATGATGGAACTAGCTGTGCACACGTTGTTATACAATACACATAAGCTAAATGTGTTAATAAATGTCAAGTATTTAGAATCATGTTTGGCACACATGCTCAGTCACTGTTGCTTATAAAGATGATGATGATTGTGGTGATGACAACCATAATGACAATGATGTTGTAATTTGAGTACCACCCCAAAGCAGACACTAACACAGGCTTCACTGCAAGTACATTACCGTGGGAAAAGTGATCCTAGGAAATATTACAATGGAATGAGGAAAGTAAGACCTGTCAGAGAAACAGGATGATGGAATGCATTATGCACATGGGATATTACTGATAGCAACAGGAACCCAGTCATGTTAGGGATGCGTGTCATGTGGAACATACTTTAGAATCATCCCATGGGAATGTGGAAGAGGGGAGGGAAAGGAAGAAAGAAAAAGGCTGGGTAATTATTTTCTGGCATCACTACCCTGTTGGCTTAAGGTCGCCTCTGAAGGTGTTTATTAGGTTCCCTAATGCTGAAGAAAACTTACACACAGAGAAAAGAGACACACACAGGTACTTAAAGGAGAACTTTTAGCTTAGGGGAAACTGTCTACAGCAGCTGGAGTGAGCAGGATGCGTCCAGGAGCCAAGATGCAATGCACTGACATGATTTGCCGCAGAACCCTTCCAGCTCATCCCAAACTGTGGAATCTACACAATGAGGACTTGGGAAAATTCATGCAAAATTTACACCAGAACACAAAGGAAATTTTTTTCCTAAAGTTATAGGTTTAGTAAAAATGAGGGGACATTTTCATAATTCTAAATTTTGGACATATAGATATATTCTAGGTAATCGGTTTATTATATACTACTTGTTATTTTATAGAGATATTTTTCTTAATGAAGACTGCCTACTTTTTCTTTTCTGGTCAGCATACAGTTACTTTGAGATTAAATGTTAAAATATCCTTATTTTCTTTACTGTCTTGTGACTGCTTCTTATAAGAGACTGTTCCATGACAGAAAGTGCCCCCAAATAGTGACTTAGTGTTGTTTTTCTAAAAGGCTGGATAAAGAAGTCTCTCTGAGAGCACTAAGAGCTTTGACTTCTATGAGGTTTTGTTCTCTGTGGTTTCAGTTACCCACTGTCAACCACAGTCCAAAAATATTAAGTAAAAACTTCCAGAAATAAGCAATTTATAAATATTACACTGTGTGACATTCTGAGTGCCTGCCAGTAGTGTGATGGAATCTCATGCTGTCTCACTGTGGAAGTGAATCGTCCCTTTGTCCAGTGTCTCCAGGCTGTGTCATATGCTCCTCACAGGTAAGTTACTTAGTAGCCATCTAGGTTTTCAGACTGACTGCTACAGTACTGCATGCTTGTGTTCAAGTAAGCCTAATTTTTACCAAATAATGACCCCCCAAATGGAAAAGTAGTGATGCTGACAATTCAGATGTTATAAAGGGAAGTTGTAAACTGCTCCCTCTAAGTCGAAAGGGTGAATGTTCTGAATATAATAAGGAAAAAATAATTATATGCTGTGGTTGCTACACCATTCACTTTACATCATCTCATCAAGGCACGGTATCATTTCATGTCATCACAAGTAGGGTGAGTGGAGTACAAGCAGGTACTTTGGGAGAGAATGAGAGAGAGAAAGAGAGACCATTCACATAACTTTTATTATTGTATATCATTATAACTGTTCTATTTTATTATTAGTTGTTGTAGTTAATCTCTTACTATGCCTAATTTATAAATTAAACTTTATTGCAGGTATGTATGTAGAGAAAAAAACCATGGCTTATATAGAGTTCGGTGCTCTCTTCAGTTTTAGGCATCCTCTGGGGTGTCGTCAAACAACATATTTCCTGTGGATAAGGGCGACTTCTATAATCTCATTTCTTGGTTGGTTGTGAAATTTTCTGATTTGTGCATACATACTGTGTTTCAGAAAGGTGTCTCTCTTATAAAAAGAAGAATTTGACATCACAATTTGGATTTTACTATAAGCCAAGTATCTCCTCTAGGGGTTAATTTATTTTATAAATGGAGCAAAATAATTACTGTTTTGTAATGCCAGAGTAACACAAAACAAAATGATGAGACTCTAGATTAGAGTAACATTGCCATGCTAAGGGTCAAAGACTTTGGAATGCTTTGGGTTTAGGGGAAGAGATGTTTAAGTTCAGATACACAGCAGACATTGTTCATGGTATGACTAAATAAAATATTTAGCACAGATACATATCTATATTTTACACTGTACCAGAAATTTATTTAAAAACATAACTGAATTTGTAGTAATACCTTATCATGCATTTTTGTTTACCAAAGATAAACCTGTATATATCATAGAATTTTTTGAAAGAGCCATCAGTTTAAAATTAAAGATATGAGTTTAAGTCCTCTTTTAATTTAAGATAAATAAAATTAACTTTGTTTCTCTGAGTTTGCTTACTTATTTGTTGATAATTTCAATGTTTGTAAATAATTATTTTATTTTGTGTCTACATAAATAGCATGTATATATTGCTTACAATTATACCCACATACACATGTATAAATTACATCACATATGCTGATTACCCTCTGTGACATGATGCATTTCACATTCAGAATTACTAAGGCTATTTCATATGATGAGAAGAAAGAGAATGATGAAGAATGCAAGGTCAATGTAGCAAGTGGGAGATAGTGGAAATGTTTTTAGGAAGGGACACATGGGACTTTAAATCATTGTCATTATTTTACTTCTTAAATTCTTTGATGGGAATATGGATGAGTGTTTTATTGTTATTTAAACATTACTTATGCCTCTTTCTATGAAAATGTTTCTCAAAAAAATTTTTAACAAAAAAGTGCTTGTAAACTGCCACTAATAAATAAGCATTGCACAAGAATTACTAGGGAAGCTTCTCATACTACTGAAAGTTTTTCTGGGAAATGTTCCCTGAATTTAGAGAGTTATGTGTTCTTTTTGTTCTTTTTCTCCTTGAAGTTTTCAGTTTAAAATTTGCTGATCAGATGATTGAAAAGGAAAGTACACTTGCTCAGTAAAAGCTAAACTACTAGTAGTTAGATTAAACTCCTCCTGTATAATTTCTGATTAATACAGAAAGTAATATTTTGTACATGTATCTTTAGAAAAGGTCATAGGTATTTTTCCTCTTCATGCTCTAATGGAACCATTTTCCAGACTACCTAAAAAATCTAAAAGAAGAGCAAATACAATAAATTCAATTTACAATTTATATTTAATGCATATTGAATGACCTATCATGAAATTTTAATCTACTTCTTAGATGCAACAGAAAAAATTTTACATGATGCTATCAAAATAAAATATTCTTATTACTATATAGTTAATTTATTATGTACTTTGTTTTAAAAAACCATCATCATCAAAATGGCTAACATATACAGATTGTATATAATCCAATCCTGAAAGGAGAATAAATTTCTAACTAAAACTATTAGATCTTAACATGGAGCTCATTAACAATATACAAATTTGTCATGACCACATACTTCTAAAACAAGGGTTACTGATTTTTATTATTTATTTCTAGTCTTTGGAAATAAAATCCTCTATTTTTGAAGAATTAACTTTGAAAGTTTATTTTTCCCAAGTATGTAATTAAAAAATTAAATTAGCTGACCTATCATCATGCAAGCTTTCCAAAATCGTGAAATACAAAAGCTTTATAAAAGCGAACCTGAATGTTAATGATTAGAGCTAAGAAAAGAGCAGTCACGAAAGTTGCACTGTACCACGAATAAATCTCCCTCTGGATGACAACTTGAAAGAATCCAGTTTTCCTTAGTCTCAGAAGAGGCCTATAATATGTTAGTAAACTTATATTCTATGGCGACACACTGCATTGCCACAGATTAACCTAGCATACTTTAGTCTTGAAGGATTTATTACTCTTTGGTTTACTGATCTAAAAGCCAGCAAGAGGACAGATGTGCTGGTGGTCGGGCCTTAGAAATTTCACATGATATGGAAGTGTGGTGGAACAAATTTTACTTTTTCAGAACACAAGTCTAGCCCTGAAAGGACATATTTTATTAAAAAAATCATGTTATTCTAAACTCTAATATGCACAAATAAAAATAAAAACTCTAATATGCACCATCTTATATCCCTTCTCTCAGCTTCAGATGGTTCCATTGAAATTCCTTTATGCGTAGATGCCCTTCCTTCACTCTTTTCCTTTCCTCCCTTATCCCTCTCTTTCCGTCCGCTTACAGCCAGATGCTTGTGTCATCCTGTGGGCCAAGAACAATACTTAAGCCTCCAAAGAGCAAAAATAAAATAAACACACAAAAGCTAGTGTCCTGTTCAGCGTGTATTTCATTTTGTGAGCCTGTTGGTTGTTACTAAGTGCCAGGTTTGATAATTTAATGTTTGCTTGCTGTGAAGTGAGCGCATAGACCTTATATCTAAATCACAGAGTCCCACCAGTATTTCCAGTAGCACAAAATTTAGTACAGACACAGAGAAATTCTAGGCAGGAGGAAATGCAGGAATAAATGCTTTGAAGCAAGAGGGAAGTAATTATAGTTTGAGGAAAGGATCAAAGGCAGTGTAGCCATGCAAACCCTTAGAAAGAGTTTAAAGTTTAGCTTAATTGCTCAGGGAAGACAATGAAACATTTCAAGCAGGGGAATCATGACTTGATTTATAATTTTAAAAGATCATTCCAGAGGGAAGGGGGCAGAGGGAGGCAGAAGAAGGTAAACAGGGGATAAATAATGACGGAAGGAGAGCTGACATGGGGTGGTAAACACACGATGTAATATACAGATGATGTATTATGGGATTGTATACCTGAGACCTATGTAGTTTTACTAACCAATGTCACCCCAATACATTCAATTTAAAAATAAAAATAATAACTTTTTTTGATTGGAGTGGGAGAATGAGTTGTAGAGGCAAAAGTAAAAGCTGAAAAAATCATTTGGAACTTATTGCAGTAATCTGGGAACGACATATTTTTGAGGTTTATCTTGAAAAATTCAATGGTGGGATCACTATGGAAGGAAATGAAATAATAAAGATGACTGATACTTTTCACTTCAACAGCTGAATGGTACCATTACTGAACGAGGGGGCTTGAATAACAACACATTGGAGATTAGAGTGAACACTAAAGAGCTCCTTTTGGGAAATATCAGTTGTGCGATGGCTTCATCACATTAAATGCTCCATCCCTTTCAATATTGAAACGATGTAAACATCTGTCTGAATCTTGCTATGTCTCTTACCATTTTTTGGCTTTCTATATCAAGCTTCTTGGAAAAACATTTCTCATTCATTTTCTCCCTTTCTCTTTCTCAATCTTTCACCTGTTATTTATTCCTCAATCTGTCTTTTAAATTTTTTTTATTTATTTATGTATTTATTTATTTATTTTTAAAGAGAGAGAAAGGGAGACATATCCATGTGAGAGAGAAACATTGATCAGTTTCCCTCTCATACATACAACCCCACGACCTCGGCATGTGCCCTGACTGGGAATTGAACCAGTGACCCCTCACTTTATGGGACAATGCCCAATCGACTGAGCCACACCAGTCAGGGCATCCCCCAGTCTCTTACACTTTGGCTCTAATTGCACTACTCCAATGTGTGGCTCCTGAAAGAGCACTATCAGTGTCACCTGGAACCCTGTCAAAAAATTGTCAGGTTCTACCTGAGATCCGATTCTGAGATAAAATGGACCCATGAACTTCCCTTTTCATAAACCCTCCAAGTGATTCTGAAGTGTGGCAAAGTTTGCTCTAGCACATTCCTCAGATCTCCGTCCGTTTCAGGCCTGAGACACTCATTCTCCCACCAGTTTTGGCAGCAGAAGACTCTTAAATCAGTCCTTCTTAATGGGAGCAATTACCCTCAGGCAAATGAAATGAAGAGCCATCTGGCTCCAAGATCACCTAAACATACACAATTTTTGTATACAATTCTATATGTCAATCATACTTTAATCAAGCTTAAAAAGTTTCTATCTGTGAAATTAAAAAAGATGCTAAGTTTTTACAGCAGTTGAGAATTTCAGATATATATACCCATTTGTTTACTAAACATTTCCAACCACATATTCCAACAGCAACTCAAAATAATTTATGCAAAATGTATTGATTAGATATAGCCTACTTATGAGATATTTAAATGTGTCATCAAATTCAGAATTGAATACTGTCTACTCCCTTAAACTCTAATTTGGTGTGAACAAGGCCATATAAGTGTAAAGATAAAATTATCTGAACGTGGGTTAAACTTTTCAGGAAATTTAAAACCTATACCTTGTTGCCGGAAGCCTATGTTGATTGGATAAATAGATTTTGAGGGATACTGAGAAAATGGGCAGGTCCTCCTTCCAGCAGAAGGGAGCCAGAAGTCTGCTGGAAAATTACTGAGTTATCTGGTCCAGGGGGACCAGACTATCCCCCTGGTCTCACTCGCCATTTTCTCCTTAGGGCAGAGTCCAATCTCTGTAGGGTATTTCCCATAATAACTTCTAGCGTCTGGCCTCTCTGTCTAATTTTCTAGTCTTACATCTCGTCATTCTGGCCACCCAAATAACTTATGATTTGTTTAATATTACATTTTTTTCTTATATCTAGGTTTCTAGCTGCACAAATGATTTGTATTATTTAGACTGATTTCTGTTTTCCACTTTGGTAAAATCATAAAGATTTAGTAAACTGATTATTCTGCAAATATTTATTAAGTACATACTGTCTGCCAGGAAATAATTCTGATGACTTAAGATACTTTAGTAAACACATGAAAGACTATATATAGCCATCCTGATATATGGAGCTTATTTTCAAGTTAGAGCCTGCAGACAATAAACTCTAAACCTACTAAATTAGTATGCATGCCAGTAGGTAATAACTGGTATAGGGTAACAAAACAGGGCTGACTAAAAGAGATTGTGCAGTACAAGAGGGTACGAGGAGGCATACTGCAATTTAAAAAATGGTGGTTCTACTAGGCATACTGAGAAAGCCATTTCTGAACAAAGACTTAAAGGAAATACGGGAATTTGCCATGTGGCTCTCTAGTGGAATAGTCTTCCAGTCTGAGCAACAAAGCTGGTTAAGAGCCCTAAATTGAGAACACACCTGATTTGTATGAGGAACAGCAAACAAGGAGGCATTGTGGCTAAGTGAGCAAGCAGAAAAATAGAACGCGTTGGGGTCATAGGGCTACCAGGGAGCAGTTCTTTGAGAATACTGTGTGCCATGGTAAGAACTTTGGCTTTAGGATGAAATTGGGGCTATTGAAAGGTTTGAGTATAAGAGTGGCACAGTCCAACTTACCTTTTGAAAGGATTCCTTTAGATGCTGTTTTGAAAATAGATCCATAGGCGGTGGTCGTAGTAGAAATAATTAAAAATTGATAGAGCCTTGCTATATTTCAATGTAGAGCTAGTAAGACTTGCTTATGTACTAGACTTGGAGAAGATACGAATCAAGTTTGATTCCAAAGATTACTACTACCCAGTCACCCAGAGAAATGGAGCTACCATGAGGTAAGAAAGACTATGGGTAGAGCAGGTTATGACAGAAAGATCCCGAGTACATTTTTGGTATGCTGAGTTTGACATATCTACTGAAGGTGTTGAGGAGATTGTTGAATGTAAGACTACAGATAAAAATAAATGTCTAGACTAGAGATTAAACTTGTGGAGTCATTGCTAGAGAGTATTTTCTTTTAATATGAGATGGGTGTAATTATTAGGACAATGAATTAATATAGAGAAGAGAAATATATGCTGAGCTAAGATATTCCAATATTGAAAGCCATGAAAGAAAAAGAAGATTGTGCCAGTAACCTTAAGAAAAAATAGCCAAGGAGGTAGGAAAAATATTGAGAAAATTTTGTGATATAGTGGCCATGTTAAAAAAAAAGGAAAAATTTATTATGGATGAAGGAATAATCAACTGTGGCAAATTGGGCTGTTTTATGAAGCAAGACTACCTTTTCTATTGCTACATAAAAAACTCTGACAGACTTTTCTGTGAGATAATTTATTATCTCTCAGGCTCCATGGTTCAGGAATCCAGAATGTTTTAGCTGGGTTCTGTGTTCAGGATCTCACAAGGCTTAGCTCAAGGTGTTAGCTGGCTGTACTCTCACCTGGAGGCTGAGGAACATCTCACAAGTTAACTCAGGTTGTCTGCAAAATCAAAACTATGAAAATATATTTGTTATTTCAGCTTTTAAAGCGAATCCTTAATTTCTAACATGTAAATTACTCGACTAGGTGTTATAGAGAATGAAATGATCAATTATATTGAGCTATTTTTTTTTCAGAGAACACATAACACTGTAGGTTAGATAAAATGTAAAAAAATTACAATAGAGGTTATCCTAATAAATGTGTTAATTTTGACTTGGGGTATGAATAGTAGATTTGAAGCAAGATGTAATTTTTATTTTATATATTTATTTATTAATTGCTACCAGAGGGTACGTTTATTGATTTGAGAAGGAGAGAGAGAGATGTGAGAGAGAAACATCTAACAGTTGCCTCTTGTATTCACCCTAATCAAGGGTGGAATCCACAGCCTAGGTATGTGCCCTGACTAGGAACCGAACCCAGAAACTTTTGGTGAATGGAACAATGCTCCAATTGACTGCACCACCCAGCCAGGGCTAGAATGTAATTTTTAATTTAAACTGAGATGACACTGGGATTTAACTCTCTGAGTAAAAACAAACAGGCAGTTTCTCTTCACAGAGCATTATTGCAGTTTGGCTGGAACACAGAGATAATCGTAGCTATGACTGGAAACCAGTAGTAAAATCCAGATTTTGTGGAGCCATAGTCTTACACACTTTGGGGAGACTTTTTAAAAGAGGAGTGCAATGTCATAAATAAGAAATGCCTTTGTCAGTCAAATGTGACTGACACCCAACTTGATGGGAAGGGGGATGAAGGGGAAGCAGAATGGAAAGATACAACTGTCTTAAGCGATTATCATTTAAATGCCTTAAATTTGCAAATTTTCTAATAACATATGCTCATGAAAACAAAAAACTAGTGTTCTTCCCATATTAAGGACCCATGCCCCTGAAACCAAGCTTCATTCACTTCCTGGTAACCCCGATTCTGCTGGAAGGCACAGAGGGCCTGAAAACATGGCTAAGCAGCTGGTCTTTAGCATTTAAAGGGGAGCTGCCCAATAAAGTGTACAGTATAAGGAATTACCTGAACGATTTGAGCCATGCACCAAGTTTATCTAAAACATCTAAATCACTAATGAAGGAGGAAGAAATTTGTTAGGATTTTGTTATGTGGTGACTTGTCCATAAAAGCTATTTCATTTTTTATGTAATATCCAAGTGAATAATCCAAGTGAAATTAAGAGAATAAATGGTAACTATTTATTCATGTGGATTTTTTTAGATAATTATCAACTCTATGTCTTTATGAAGAACAGGTCTTTTTACAATTATTTGAAAATATAAAACATTTAAACCTGGTTCTGGGATTTGTCTTCGAATTGACACGATGATCTACGCAGATATATTTTTTCCAGTAAAAGAAAGGAAAATTTATAGTTTTGCTTGTTGTTTCTGTTTTCTGCCTTACATTGTCTACTTCCTTGATTTTCATTGCAAGTTGAAGTTGGATGAATTACTTCTATGGCTGACGCAGAGCATTAACTGAGTTAACATGCTTTTTCTAATCTATAACCTTGCTGCTCAGAGTGTGGTCTGTGGATCTCATTAAAGTCTGAGAAGACCTGCCCTATGAGGCCTAGCAATCAACCTTTCAGGAAGTTCATGGAAACGCTTTAAAAATCTTTGTCAAAAACAAATCAATATATTATATATTATGTATATAAATCCAATTAATATCCCTCTATTTGTTCTTTATTGGTGACATCATTACACGGACATATTACTTATAGTAATAAAACCAGCAGTCAAAAATGCCTTCTAAACCCCCCTAATTCCAAGGAATTCTATCCATGAAGAAAAAAGGAAGAGAAAGTCCATTCATTTATATGAAAAATGGAATACAGTTTACAAGATCTCTTTTGAGTCTTTTATAAGATTGTGACTGGCTATAAAAAAATAATTATTTGAAATCTAAGAGATTTCACTCTTATATATTTCATTTTTTATTATCTTGTAGTTTATTCAGTACTACTGACAAAAATGAGCTGACACTCATTTTTCACTTCATCGTAAAGAATTGTTTCATTTATATACATAAATTACTACTAGCATTTTTGCTAAAAAATAACCTATTATTTGTGAACATCCTCTAACTTGGTTATTTCTGTGTAAATATATTAGAATAATAGATTTGCAGAAGCAAAATCATGAAGGTCAATTAACTTGACCTCTTACTTAACAGATGAAGCTTTTGCTAGGTTTTATGTTAGTGACAAGCAATCTCACAATTTTAGAGGCGTAAGACCAACACTTGAGTTGGGGTGTTGTGGGAGGCTTCATTCCTCCTGCCTTCATTTCAGGATTCATGCTGCAATGTTCCCGGTCATCAATTAGGTAATTCTGTCCAGCACTCTAACACTGCAGTTCTTTAACCTTCAGCTCATACCTGGCGGGGATCAGTGACGCTCACATTTTCCTGACCAAGGTAATTCTCATGCAAAGCCTTTCCATGGTGCTAGAAAGAATGCTCCTTCCAAGGAAAGGCAGGGCACGTATATGGAATTTGATGGCTAAACCTCTTACAGGGAAGTAGAGAGCAAATAATTAGGAATGAAGTGGTTTATTTCCTGTCATTCAAGGTTTATATAAGTTTAAGTCACTTAATTACTAGTTTAAGTCTCCCAAGGCTGAAGCCAGTCCAGCATGGAGAGCATAATCTATGCTAAAAAGCTATTCTTTGCCTCTAGTAACAGACTCTCAGTCCTCAGTCAGTCCAATCCATGAATGTACTTACTTCATACAAAAATGCAAACTCCAGGCATTGTGATGAAGGAAAAGCTTATCTGCCATGTTAACTTTTGCTTTTAGTATCCCTGTAAATTTACACTTAGTGGTCAATTTTGTCATTCTCTCTTTGAAGGCCAGAAGCTGCCTGTGAGCTCACCTTTCTCTTTATTTCTGTCTCTCTCCCCACCATAGCTGGCTTCTACAGTTCTGAAAGCTCTACATTCTAATACTGTAACCAAATACTGTAACCAAAATTCTATCAATACAGAGTAATTTCACTCAGAAAACTTAACTCTTCATCAGTTAAATTGAATATGTCTCACTAAGAATATGGGTCAGGAATGAGGCTGACGGTGGAAACTGTGGGTTCTGCATTAGGCAGAGGAAGATCCCCTGGAACACACATTCAATCATTCGACTTTCCTGCAGAGGTAACAATCTCAAGCTTGTTCATGGATAACTATAAGTCAGGGAGAAGTTAAAACAAAACAATGGAGAAATCATAACTCTTTATTTCTAACATTACTATCATAATCAAGTAAATAAGGCAATTAAAATGTTTTCCTGAGTGGATGATACATGAATTAACCAGATAATTTCCTTAATTTTAATTTCCATGTATATGTGCAGACATGGCTGGATTTTTTTAAGTCCAGCCATAGTTTTTCTATGGTAAATTTTGTTTTCTGTTATATGATCATTTGTGTTCTGTGGGAAAGACTGTTCAAAGAATGAGAATTTGTGATGTCAATCACTTATAATAAAAACAATGAGTTTGTTGAATATTTCTAGAAAGAAAGTACAAAAAAGCTTCAGAAAAAAATAATCACATTCACCTTGACCTCTGTGGATCACAAAATTGTTTTCCATTGTATCATTGGCTATTCAAATCTGAAGGGGGTTTCTGCTTCTTTGAGTGAGTAAACCAGGGAGCTGCCCACTGAACCCTGTGTGGCTGGCCCACTTATCGCTACTGCTCTAATCAGGGAGCTGTTTCTTCAGACAAACTCTCTTGCCTGAAATATTTTTCCTTGCTGTGCCACCTAGTTTGATTGGAAAAACAGTGATCCTTCTTCTATTTTTTGTAGTGAAATCAGAAAACTTCCTTTTGTCCTTCAACACTTTTTAAAAATATATTTCAGTAATTCAAATGTTTGTAGGCTTATAGCAGTATGACATTTTGTCCTTAAAGAAACATGACCTAATGTATGGATTGAAGAATAAAGCCTATTCTTCCAGGCTGGTATTTTTTTAGAATTAGGTATTATAGAACTCTGGTCTGACTTTTAAGTCATTCTTTTTACCTTACAGATGGCAATAAAATTCTAGTAGCATCCAGAGTGATGCTATTGTGTTTCTTAAAAGAGCATTTTATAAATGCAGCGCAAATGTGCTTACTGAAATGGAAATTCCAGCAGTACAGGTTTTTCATATTTAGGGCTTTAAATTTGTGTAAGATATAATCATTTAATCATATAATTAGACTATATTGTGAACAAAATAATAGCTCTCTTACTTCTATTTCTAAATGGGAAAATGGTTAAATGCAAATTGAAACCACTTAGAAATGTCTAGATTGCTGGAGGAAATTCATCCTAAGACTAAGAGTTAGACCAGGGATGATAAATTCTGATTATTTTTACATGTTAAGTAGGGCCTCCAAAGCACAGTTCAGATAGAGCAACAGATATACCTTTTTCCATGTGGTAGTGGGAGGTACTTCTTTTCTAAATTCTGTAATAACTATTGTTAGAAAAAAATGTTTAAAATTTAAACTAAGCTAAATACAAATACACGATTTATCTAGTTAATCTTGTTCTACAAGATTATAAAAAAATCTTTAAAGGTATTCTTTTGAATAATTTATTCCTCTCGAATAGCAATTTGTTGTAAATAACTGTTTGAAATCCATCTGGAACTGGGGACTGTAAGGAATAGAAGTTGGATAGACTTTAGAAGTGTTCATAGGACTTCCTTATAAAATTTTATTTTGTAATCCAATCTGACACAATACTTTCCACTTAGATGGAAATACTGAGGCGTGGACTATATTCAAAGGGAAATATAACTTTGAAAAATATTTTTAGGAAATTAACATTTTTATTTGATAACTTCCAGTTTTTCCGTTTATTTTGTATGTTGCACATACACATGTGTGCACATGTGCATACATGTCAAAATCAAATAATTAGTTATTTCAGAATTTAAAAATAAATTTCAGTGTGAAAAACTGGTCAGAATAGTAAAACTATGGTTATAAAATATTTATATTCCAAACTGATAAGTAAGATATATTTAGCTCTGTATTTAATTATAGAGCACGATTATATCACCAGAATTTTTATTAAAGTATGAATCTCAAAACATTTGAATGAGTGTTTTTCCAAGATTAGGTTTAGTATATTGTATGCCAGAAGGCAAAAATGTGAAATAAGTTTTCACTTACTTACTAAGACCCATATTTGAAATTAAAAAAAAATTAGATTACTAATTGTGAAGTTGGCCTGTGACGTCCCCCAAAATGTCATATTTTAGACCATATAACATTTAAATGATTTTTATTTCTTAGACACTGCTAGAAAAGACATATATGGAAAAATGCCATGGTTGAAAATGTTCTCCTTTATTATCACAGCAAAATCAGATCACTCAGATTTTTGTGTTTCTTGTCATGCTGCAAAATAACATTTAGATATCTAAATTTTTTTTCAAATAAAATTTTATAAAACAATTATCTTTTAATGCTCACATGTACCAATTCTGAAAACATCTCAACTAAAAAAGTATGCTAAAAACATAAGATCATATTTTAAATCCTTATAGTTGAATCATTGAGATGTTTCAAATTTAATTCAATCAAATAACAGATTATTTTATTTACATCCTCCAAGTTTATTTACATACATACACACACTGTAGATCATAAACAAAATAGTATACAATGTTAAAAATTGGCAAATCTTCCTTGGCTGGTGTGACTCAGTGAATTGAGTGCTGGCCTGCCAACCAAAGTGTAGCAGCCAGTTCGATTCCCAGTCAGGGCACATGCCTGGGTTGGGGGCCAGGTCCGCAGCAGGGGATACACGAGAAACAACCACACATTGATGTTTCTCTCCATCTCTTTCTCCTTCCCTTCCCCTCTCTCTAAAAATAAATAAAATCTTTAAAAAGAAATTGGCAAATCTGAATAAAGGATATATGATGCCCTTGTAAATTTTTTTTACAACTTCTTGTAAGTTTAAAATGATTTTCACATAAGAAATTGAAAACATTCAAGCTTGTTTCCATTAATTTGTAGCTTAATGTATACTACTAAAATTTATATGTATTTGCTGAATACTTCTATATTCATTTACTCCCGTTTAGCCACATTTCTTCACATCCAAATTGCCAACTTCAAATAAATAAATTAGAGAATGTTGGTCACACTCTCATCTTGAAACACTTTGCTCACTTAGTTTTCAAGACACCGCATTCTCCAGGTTTCCTCTCACATCACTGGCTGCTCCTTCTCAGTCTCCTTTCCTGGTTTTTCCTTCTTTCCCTAATTGTGTAAACGTTGGAGGGCTGTGTATTTTGTCTTTTCCCACTGTCCACCTTTACCTCTATTTCTCATTCCCTGGCATGGTGATTTTATTTACTCTCAGATTTTAAATAACAGTGTATGTGCTGATAATTCCCAAATGGACATCCCTATGTACTACTTCCCTTATATTCAGATTCATATGTTCAACTCACTACTTAATATCTCCACGTAGACGTCAAACTGGCGTCTCTGACCTGATCTGTCCAAAAATGAACAACGGCTTCCCCTAAGCCTTCCTGGCCACAGTCCTCTCTATGTTGGCTAATGGCAAGTCACTTTTTAATAGATTTTTTAAGTTAGCTCATTGTGTCATTAGCCACATACATAATTATTTTCAAGACATGTCTCTTTCTATACATTCAATCGAGGATGCCTTTAATGTTCCAAATTTATATGAGAGAACAAAACACTTGGGTCATCATTGCCTCTAACCTTATCTCACACTCAGTATCAAACCTCTCATCCAGTCCTGTCAGCTCTACCTTCAACATGTATTTTCAGATTCTGATGTAGACACTACGGCCTTTACTACTACATTCCTTTCCCAAACCACCAACATCCAACCTAGATTGTGGCAAAGGCTTCTACCTGGTCTCCTCATTTCTAACTGACTCTCTTCAGACTACTTTTATTTTTTTTTAATATAAGCATTTAAAGCTGTAAATATCCCTCAAACACTGTTCTAGTTATATCTCACAAATTTTGATACATTAATATTTGTTATCACTCAGATCAAAGTATTTTCTAATTGCTTTAGTCTTGCTTTTGACAGGACTTAATTAGAACTATATTATTTAATTTTATAAATTTTATGTCTTCAAGATATCTTAGCATGACTGATTTTTAAGTTAATTTGTGACTAGATAGTATAGCTTTCTTGACTGCAATTGAAATTTATTGAAATTTGTTTTGTGGCTCAAAATATGATCTATCTTGGTGAATAAATCATGTTACTTGAAAATACTGTGTATTCTGCAGTTGTTGAATATATGTTTCTGCAAATAACAATTAAATTAAGGTGGTTGATATAATTGTTCATATGACCTATGTCTTCACTGATTTTATATACTGTTTCTTTTTAGTTCTAAATTTTTCATTTGGTTTTTATTTATAGTTTCCATTTCTCTGCTGGGAATTTACATTGTTTTAATCATAAAAGCATGGTATTCTTTACTTCATTGAGTGTAATTAAAATAACTTCTTTAAAGTTGACTGATGTTTACTAATTCCATCACCTGAGTCTTTTTTCTTGATACTGGGACACATCTTCTTAGTCCTACATATGTTGCATGATTTTAGATTATATCTGAGACATTGTCATTGTTTTATCATGGAGATCTTGGATTCTATTACGTTCTTTCAAATGGAATTGATGTTTTGGTTGTAGAAATTAGCTTGAATGGACTCAAACAGCAAACACTGTTAATTTGAGTAAACTATTTATATTCTGCCTGAAACATGAACAGTTCTTGATGCAGGCATAAATTTAGATGGAGTTCATACACAGAATTTAGGGAAGCCTATTCCTAGGTCTACCTCTTCACGATGATTCTCTCATTTTTCAGTGGTGGACATGATTGTTCTGAATGCAGACCTCAGGTTCTTTTGTCTAGAAAGAATATGTATGGATTTTTTTCTTATGGTTTTTAGCCTAATCTACAAAACGAGATGACTTACTCTTTTCCAGTGCTGTCTGCCAGGTGTTTACACTACTTCAGAATTGGCCTGTTTTCATTTATGCCCCAAAGCTGTCAAGTTTTTGTGCTTCCATTATTCTGTTTTGTCCCAAGATTAGGGTGGTTAATTATGTCAAGGTAAGAGCTCATACATTATGTCAGCATTGGAACTCCCAAGTCTATTCTAGAGAAATATTCAAAGTTATCATGTTAATATCACATCAAATCATTTAATTTGTTTTGTAAAATCCTCCAGTTGCTTTTCACCTCATTCAAAATAAAATTCAAATGTCTCATCCTGACTTATAAGGCCATTTTCTCCCTAACCACTTCAGTTACCTCACTTCAACTCTTGTTACTTTCCTCTAGTCATATGGCATTCAAGCAACACTGTTCTTTTTCTATTACTCATATGTGAACACATTAGACTTACTTGTCTCTCAAGACTTCATATCTGCTCTTACTTCTTGAAGTATTTTTTTCATCAAATGTTGATATGGCTTGGCCCTTGGAAATCTTCAAGTCTCTACTTGTGCTACTAGATTGTTTTAAAAATAAACTTGATTTTTTAGAAAAGTTTTTGACTTAGAGAAAAATTGAAAAGATAGTACAGAAAGTTAGATACATTGTACCCAATCCCCCACCTCCACTACTACAATTTTACATTAGTATGGTATATTTGTTACAATTAATGAACCAACTAATACATTGAAATGAAAGCACATCAAATTTTGAAATTTTATTTTTACCTTTTTTTTTTTTTGCCTAGAACCCTATCCAGGACATTAGGTGACATTTAGTTGTCTCCTTAGGTTCTTCACAGCTGTGGCAGGCTCTAAGACTTTCCTTGGTTTTGGTGACTTTGATAGTTTTAAGCAGTACCAACCCTAGGCATTTTGTAGAATGTCCTTCAATTTAAGTCTGATGTTCTTCTCATGGTTGGCTGGGTTTATGACTTTTGGGAGAATGACAACAGAGGTAGAGTTGTCCCCACCTCATGTCACAGGCACAAACAGTCAACATGACTTGACCATCTGGCTGGGTAGTGTGTGTCGGGTTTCTTCACTATGAAGTTGCTCTTTCCACACAGTGCTTTTTGGAAGGACATTGCTGTGTGCAGGTCACATTTCAGGAGTGGGGAGTTATGTTTCATCTCTTTTAGGAAAGAGTATCTACATGAATTATTTGGAATTCTTGTGCATGAGAGTTTTGTCTAATGCCCCCTTATTTATTTAATCATTTATTTTGTCAGTATAAACTCGTAGATACTTACTTTATATTTATGTTATAACTCAATAGTACTGTATTTAACTTACTAAAACTGCTCTAAATTCAGCAATTGGGAGATCTTTTAGATGGATAACCCCTATGTTCCTTCGACATGCTCTCATCATTGTGTGTTTATTTTAATTCTTTTTTAAAAATTTATTTATTTATCTTTAGAGGGGAAGGGAAGGAGAGAGGAAGAGAAATATCAATGTATGATTGCCTCTCATGCATCCCCTGCTGGGAACTGGCTTGCAACGCAGGCATGTGCCCTGAATGGGAATCGAACCGCAGTTTTTTGGTTTGCAGGCCCGTGCTCAATCCATTGAGCTTCACAGGCCAGGGCTGTTTTAATTCTTATTGTTGCATTTTAAAATAATTTTCTCAATTTCTGGAACTACAAGATGGCTCATCTTATGTATTTCCTGTCTTACTCCTAGAATTAATTATTTCTCCAAAGATTCCTTGTTTTTTGTTCCTTTTATTGGAGAATAATATTAGAAACCAAGATATGAGTTATATATAATTTGTTTATATATATAATTTCTAACTTCTATATGCAATTGTCTCTCTTCATATTAAGGTAAACATAAGTTCATACTGATGTCTTTAATACATTATCTCATGGATTATTCTAGCCTTTCTGCTTGTTTATTTATAACTTCCTATCCAATAATCTAGCTTTTACCCAATGCCATATATTTATTTATTTACTTAACGGTTCAATTCCAGTACGTGTATGTGTGTGTGTGTGTAAAGTTTTCTAACCCATATCTTTATGGGAAACAACTTTATCAGTTAGAATACAGTGCTTTATTTTTTAGTCTTAAGAACTTTATTTCCAGCATTTGTCAGCATCTGTCTCCCAAATCCCTTCACTGAGGTTGTTTGTGAGACATTAGGTGGTTTTGTCACTATTTCATCCTGAACTCCAACCAGCCTCCTAATTTATTTTTTACTTGCATGCATTAAGGTTCACTCTTTATGATACAAAATTCAATTGATTTTGACAAATGTGGAGTGTTATGTATCTATAATTACTGTATTATAGAGAATAGTTTCACTATCCTAAAAAAATCCTTTGTTTTGCATCTAGTTAACAATCCCTTTCCCCTCTGCTCCTGACCTCTGCTGCCCCCAACATCTACTGATTTTTTTGGTGTCTAAAGTTTAGCCCTTTCCAGAAATTCATATATTTGGAACCATAGAATATATGGGGTTTTTGTCTTACTTCTTTAATTTAGAAATAGGTATTTAAGATTCATCTATGTGTTACATTGCTAAATAGCTCATTTATTTTTATTGCTAAATAATATTCTATTATAAAGTTGTAGCACAGTTTGTTCCTTTGTTTATCTATTGAAGGACATCTTGGTTGCTTTCAGTTTGAGAAAATTGTAAATAAAGTTGTTATAAACATTCATGGGAATGTGTTTATTTGAATATAAGTTTTTAAGTCATTTGGTAATTTAGGAGCACAATTACTGAATCACATATAAGATTGTGTTTAGCTTTGCAGGAAATTGTCAGACTAATTCTCAAAACAGCTGTGCTATTTTTTGTTCTCACCAGTACTGAATGAGTGTTACTGTTGCTCCATGTTTTTGCTAACATTTAAAATTGTCAGATTCTTATATTTTAGCCACTTTAGTTAGTGTGTAGTAGTATCTCATTGTTGTTTTAATTTGCAATTTTCTATTGACAAATCATATTAATAATCTTTTCATATGCTTATTTGTCATTTGTGTATCATTATTGTTATTCAGCCCTTTTACCTATGTTTTAATTGGGTTGTTAGTTTTCTTATTGTTTAGTTTTAAGTGTTTTTTGGATGTTTTGGATATAAATCCTTTATCAGAAATGTATTTTCCAAAATTTTCCCCTAATATGGCACTTGTCTCTCTGTGTGGATCTCATTTATGAAGAATTAATTTTTCTATCAATGCTCAAATTTTTCCAAGTCAAATGATGTAAATGTGTTTGAAATGCATAGAACTAAAGTTTTATTCTATTCTAATGTATAGTGTTTCAAAATATAAGTGGTTAAAAACATAAATTGCTCTCTTTCTCTTTTAGTCAAATAGTTTTCAATCGCATGTGTATGTGAATATTTGTGTCTATGTGTATTTTAATTGTGCTATGAATGACTTCAGTTGCCTGATGAAAATCAACCAAATCATTGCCCTTTTTATTGTAGATATTCATTAAAAACAAAAAGATTATGTAAAAATTAAAATCTAAAACAAGTAACTGATTCACTTCATAAAATATAAATGTAAGCACTAATGTGGTAGCTGTGACTTTAACTCTTACCACTTAGTATGGAAACCATTGTATATCAATATTAGTATTGTTTTTCAGCCCTGATGTCTCTGTCTGAAAATTGCTATTGTCTGTGAGTTAATTTCAATAATGGCAGTAGAGGAATTATAACCACATTAAATGCTGGTATTCTGATAGTTCTATAAAAAAGAAAAATGAATCTGAGATGTTTTTGTACTGCTTGGATTTCATCATTCTTTATTAATGTTCACTGAATGAGCTCATTTGAGATAGTTTTGTTTGTAAATTCCATATGTCATCTAGTAAAGCTTAGCTGCTAAAACATGAAGGACAGAAACAGAAGGGAATATTTAACCAAGCACAGTACATACCAGCTGGTCATTGTTGCAAACAATTGCTGAGTGAAATATATGTGGAATTATTTTGGTGATCTGAGGATTTCAGAAAGTGATCCATCCATAAGAAATTAATGTGAATTGGGTATAGATAAGTATATGTAAGGATATATGTGTACTCATTCTTGTATAGCATTTCCAGTAGTTTTTGCAGAGTGGGGTAGTGACTATTGTCATCTAGAGTTGTCCAAAAAGTAAGCTGTTCTACATATGAAGCTACCTTCTCAAAAGAGTGACTGGCTTCTCACAAGACCCTAGATATTAAGAATTTATATTAGTTTGGGTGAGGGGAATAGAGTAATTATAAAGAAATGGAAGGATGAATAATTTTAATTTCTTATTTCTTTTCTCTAAAACACATATAGAATGTCTGAGAGTAATGCAGAAATCCACATATGATTACACATTGGAATATCAAGGGCATGTTTGCATCTTAACAGCTGTATAATTCCTTTTAGGCAAAAAGATGATTACCATATTTTTGACTTCAAGAATGGTTATTTTAGTAATTATGATTCTGTGTTTTATAAGACTAAAATTTCTTTGCAATTTTCTATGCAAAAGGATAATAACAGCTTTTACTATTGTGAGCTCAAAAATTGTTGTATAGATTGAATATTTTAGATTCTTATGTCAGAATAACTTATTGTCTGAATATTTAAGTCATCTAATATTTACAACCTCACATGAATAGAAATTGCAATATAAGATAGTTAGCTCTGCCTGTGAGGAACAAAAATTGTTAGAGCAGAGTTGAATAGACAACTAGACAGGACACTTTGGAAAGGGCTCTTCACCATCCCTCTTCCAGTGGAATTGTCCCTCATTAGTATTGGGAATTAATTAATTGAATTAATTGAGATAATTTTATTCTTCACATTTTCTAAAAGGATCGCATATTTTAGCCTTATTTTTCTCTTCAGTATGTATTTTAGTGGATTTAATGCTCCCTTCCACATTTTTCTCCTACTACACACTACTTTGGGGGTTTATAAGACCTATGATCTCACTCCTTTGTTGTGACTCAAGATATCAACTTGGTATATATGTATCCTATCTGAATCTCCATTTTCTCATATGTGAAACAGAGTTTTCTCATGTAAAACTTCCTAATTAGGAGCCACGCAAGTTAAATAATCCCAGATGGGCTGTTAACATGGCGAACAAATTAAGTGGTAGCTATTACTAGGAGAATTATGTATTGGTAATGGTATGTGGCATAGGTAGTCAGTTTTCAGAACTCACCCAAGTCAATGAACACTTCCACTTTCACCCCAAGCCAGCTAGCATCTTTCCAGCACACAGGTACCATGCCTCATTCTCAAAGGACATAAACATCATTTTGAACAGGGTTGAACTCTAATTTTTCTAGTTTGTCCACTCAATGAGATAACTGTTAAATGACTTGAAGAAACTTAATTGTTTAGAACTATGATTCTCTTTTTAAAAAAAAATATTTTTAGAAACATTTGCTTTTTACAAGTAGACTTATACTGTATGAAACTTATGTTATTTTTATTAATGTTTTATATTAATAAAAATATATTAACATTTTATTCAAAATGTGGCATTCACTATCATTGATAAATATTTTATACTTCCTTTTATAAAATGCTCACATAAATATATACAATAATACAACTTTTTTGAATCCACTATTAAACCACATTTTTTAGTAAATTGGAAGAAATATCTATCAAAATGTTTTGGGGGCATGTAGCAGAGATATTATTACTATTAAACCAGAAAAAGACACCTGAGTACCTATATAAGGTTACAATATACATTTAATTTATCTCTTTCCATATTTCCTATTTCTGGCAAATAATTTCTTGGCATAGTTTTCTATGAACTCATTAATATCAAATATCTATACATTAAACCTATCCTTATGTAATATAAGTATCTTTAATTTTTTAAGGCATAAAAAATCTGGTATGCAATAGTTCTTACTAGTACTTATGTGCATGCTGTGATTTAAAGGTAAAGGGCAAGGTCAAAGCAGTTGCTGGGACAGTGAAGCATTGAGAATGTTACAGAAAACAACAAAGCAGAGCACAGCAGAACATGGCTCAATGTTGAAGCCTTTGCAGTAGGGCTACTCTCCAGGGCTGTTACTACTAATGTAATACATATATGTGTATGCATATACATGTGAATACACATATGTGTGTACCAATATATATGTATATGTGTTTATGTGTAAAATTTAATAAGAACACGATTCTTCTAAAAATCTTAAAAGAGGAAGTTTTCTAAGATTTTAAGTTAAAATTAAATTCTAATAAGAAATTTACAACTAAATTTTATTAAATTTTATAGTACTAAATAATTCTGTTATAACACACCTATCATCCTAAGAAAGCCAACATCTTTGCTAATTATTTCCATAAATCCAGATATTTATGCAGTAAAGCTCATTGAAGCAAATACGTATATTTATACAGTGAGCAATTAGGTCACACTAATGTAAAAATTATTTAGAAAAAGTCTTTGGCATACTCATCAGTAAAGTAGATGATAAAATAAATCATGTCTTTTAGAATATTTAGATTATATCAAGACTGCCAATGTTAACTACAACAAACATTATCTACTTTTATAGTTGACTTCTTCTTTGTGCCAATGTTTGAAGCTTTACATAATAAAAATACTTTTAATGCACTGTCGAAAATTGATTTAAAACTGTTCATGTATACTGTGGTTTTTCCATATAGGTTATGAGGATATGTTTAAAGTATCTCATTACCTTCATTCGCTTTTAGTAAGAACTAATATTATTTTGTAGACATAATTAAGAAATTCTATGACAAACATGTTAGTATTAGTCTGGCAGTTGAAAAATATTAATTGAAGTTATTAATTGTTATATTAATAATGGGTTGTTATTTTGCTCTATATAAAGCTATTATTGTCATAGATTGTTTTTTCTTATTAGAACTACATAGGGCTGAACCATTACCCTGGCATTGTACTTCTAGTAAAATGGCATTAATTTATTTTCTTGTTATAATAGACATTTAATATTAATACCAATTTAAACCATGGTACCAAAATAAGCAGTGCTAAAAATATACTGGCTTTATTTGAAAGATAATGAAGTGTAGTGGAGAGAACACAGACCGAATGTCTGTCTGTAGGTGTGTATCTAGGTCAGGATCTGTTCAAGCTGGCTATATAACTTTCAGTAAGATATTTGGCTTTTTGGGGTCTCAGATTCTTAAACTACACAATAAAATTTTAGAAAAATGGGTAAATCTCTTTATGTTCTCTAATGCTATCCTTAGTTGAATTATGTAAATGAAGACACATTTAAAAAATAGAAAATAATAGACATCTCTATTATGCTATAAAACATGGGTATTAAGTAATGGTTTAACTTATTTTTGATAGAATGGTGTCACTTTTTAAAAAAATCTTATACATGTTTAGGAGAATGAAAGCTATAGAAAACAGAATGATTGGAAAAGCAGAATGGAACACTTTAGAATATAGATAGTGGTAAAAGTCAAAATATATGTAAAGAGGGAAAAACCATACATGAGAGTATGATAATAAGGAACAATGAGACAACTGAGCAAAACTGAAACATCTTTCAAGCCTTTATATTTTTGCTTGGATAAAGAAATACTTCTCTTGTCCTATTCCCATCACTACTGCCACTGGTTTGAAATTTTCACTTGCTGTTCTTCCTCTCAGATATTGTATTTCCCTTGTTCAAATATATTCATAATGTTCTTCCTGACACAGTTTCAGAGTAAAATGTAAGTTTTGATTGTAAATTAGATGGCTTCAAAGGGCATTAGTGTGAGGTTCATTAGAAATGTTTTAAGCAATAACCACCATCAAAGGAAGAAAAAAAGATAATATAGACATAAGTATCAGAAAATGATAGAATTCATAATCTTTGAATAAAGGTAAAATAGGATTGATATAGTGTAAAATTAGTTCATTCCAACAAATATTTATCAGCACCTATAATGTACAAAATGTCTTTTGTTAGGGGTAACAAGGTAAAGTATGGGCCTGGTGCTTAATGAAGCTTAGCTTCATTAAATAAATATTTCCTCAAACAGAACTACTTTTGAAAAATTGAAAATAGACAAAGAGTAAAATTCAGAACAGAGGCATTTCTTCTGCCTCTGGGTATATGGGTGTGAGTTCACACGTGCATGAGAGAAAGAGAGGGGGAAGAGCTAATGAGACTGTCTGAGTATTGCAAGTTGTTATTGTGTAAAATAGCATTCTTTGAAGTGCAGAAATTATAATCCTATTTGATTTCCCAGTTGACTGAAGGGCTACAAGGTAGAGCAAAATATGTCACATTAAGTATTTAGTGAAGGAGAAAGTCCTCAACACTAACTACCCCTAGGAATAGACATAAGTACCTTCCAGTCCTGACAAGATTGAAACTTTAGTAAAAACTGAAAAAGAAAGAGAAAAATGAAATGTAAAGAAAAATGATGTGTAATAATGGTGGATCTAAATATCATTTTAAAAAACAAATAGTAGATTACAAACATATACATACATATACATTAAAAATATGGATGGAACTGGAGAGAATTATGCTAAATGAAATAAGCCAGGCTGTGAAAGACAAACTCCATATGACCTCACCTATAAGTGGAACCTAATCAACAAAACAAACAAATGAGCAAAACAGAACCAAAGACATGGAAATAAAGAACAAACTGATAGTAACCAGAGGGGCAGAGGAGGGAGATAATGGGGGAAAGAAGGGGAAGGGGCAAGTCAAAGAACATGAATAGAGGACTCATGGGCCCAGACAACGTGAGGGACTGACTGTGGGAGTTGGGGGGTGAGGCAGAGAAGAGCAACAGGAAAAAAAGGCAAGACAACTATAACTGAACAACAATAAGAAAATGAAAAAAATAATAAAATAAAAATATGTGGAAGAAAGGACAGATATCAAATTGATAGTACTGTTTACTTTAGAATATGGAGTTCAGTGTGTATGGGGGACATAATTCTGTATGGACAATGTTTTTGCACATACATCTGTATTATTTTGACTAAGAATAAAAATGTAGCATTTGTATATAAGAAATAAGGTCCTGAAAAATAGCATCAGTGATACCATATCTTTGTACTATTGACCCACAGCTTATAATAATGTCTACAAAAAATGATCTCATTCTTTTTCAACATGGGTTTGGGGATTGAAAAATGGCTTATACTTTTCTTTTTTCTTTTCTTATTTTTTTGGACAGTACAGTGTTACAGGGAGTTTCGGACAGTGGACCGAGGAGATGCTCTGGAGCAGTTTACCTTAACTTAGCTTTCCATTCTTGGTTAGAGGCTAAGTCAACTAAAACAAATGACCATCTTTGGCTTCAAACCCTGATCACAGGGCTGGGTTGGGGCAGATGGTCAGCTAAGAGACAGCACCCTATGGCTGGTACCAAGACATGAAAAATAGACTACTTGACATACTATTTTTT